>JASANF010015317.1:0-25074 GCA_030248245.1 Trissonchulus sp. WLG1_4 | reverse complement strand
GGGGGGGGGAAATTCCCCCCGTTGCCCCCCGCCTGGCTACGCCCCTGTATATATATATATATATATATATATATATATATATATAGAAAAAAAGGGTTGCTAATTTACATGTAAAAAAGTCCGGACTTTTTTACACCTTCTTTTTTACACTGTAGAAAAGTGCTAAAAAGTGTAAAAAGACTATTAAAAAAGTGTAAAAAAGTATTTTATAGCCTAGAATGATATTTACACGTTTTCTAAACTGTTTGAGACCAGGTTGAAATTTGTGACCGCCGAACCGGTAACATGTTGAAATTATCTGTCGCTTGCTTATGTATTGTAGATAAGCTGTTTCTGTTATGTAAAATCAGGAAGAAGGAAGAGTCCCATCGGGGGAAAACGCACGTCTTTATTTTGCCCCTAAATTGAGCCATTAGCTATCTTTTAACGCTAGACAGAAGTGTGTCTATATAAGACAGTGTCAAAACAGTATCTACAGACATGTGAAGGACTGTATATTTGAAAGAAGTTTTTAGCCTTTTGCAGGACAAAATCTACTTGCGGAAAAACCGTAGCTGTGGTCACAAAAAATTAACCAAATGTTGGTTTCATTCCAAACAAGTTCCATTGTTGGTTGGTTTTCAAATGCTGGTTTTCTGTCGGTTTCGTTGCACGCCACACGGCCGTCGGGAAGCACGCCGCACGACCCGTCAAAAATGTCAAAATTTTGAATAATGCAATTCAAACACCACGTGATCCCGGTTCTACAGATATTCCCGCGACTGAACGGGAAATTTTTAGGGAATGAAAAATCAGAAGGGAGAGCGAGGGGTGCGAAAAAAAACAAAGGAGGTGAGCAAAAAGTTCGGAAAGAGAGAGGGAAAAAGGGACTGAACGGCAGGAAAGGAGACGAAATGGCAGGGAAAAGGAAAAGAAAAAGAAAAAAGGGAAAGAGGGAAAAAAGGTAAAAAGGAAAAAAGGAAAAAAGGGTTAAAAAGGAAAAAAGGGAAAAAAGGAAAAAAGTGTAGAAGAGCCGAAAAAAAAGGAAAAAACGTTTTTATTTTTACTTTTTTACATCGCAATATATATATATATATATATATTTATGTATATATAATATAGTATAATATAATAAAATATATATATATAATACATATATGTAGGGTTGCTAATTTACATGTAAAAAATTCCGGACTTTTTTACACCTACTTTTTTACACTGTAAAAAAGTGTAAAAAAAGTGTAAAAAACTGTAAAAAAGTGTAAAAAAGTATTTTATAGCCTAGAATGATATTTACACGTTTTCTAAACTGTTTGAGACCAGGTTGAAATTTGTGACCGCCGAACCGGTAACATGTTTCAATTATCTGTCGCTTGCTTATGTATTGTAGTTAAGCTGTTTCTGTTATGTAAAATCAGAAAGAAGGAAGAATCCCGTGTGGGGAAAACGCACGTCTTTATTTTGCCCCTAAATTGAGCCATTAGCTATTTTTTAACGCTAGACAGAAGCGTGTCTATAGAAGACATTGTCAAAACAGTATCTATAGACGTGTGAAGGACTGTTGTGAAAGAAGTTTTTGCACTGTGCAGGATAAACTCTACTTGCGGAGAAAACCGTCAGCTGTAGTCACAAAATCTGACCCAAATGTTGGTTTCATTCCAAACAAGTTCCATTGTTGGTTGGTTTTCAAATGCTGGTTTTCTGTCGGTTTCGTTACACGCCACACGGCCGTCGGGAAGCACGCCGCACGACCCGTCAACAATGTCAAAATTTTGAATAATGCAATTCAAACACGACGTGGATACCGGTTCTATAGATTTATTTACCCGCACACTAAGACTGTAATACGCTGGAAATTTTTTAAAGGTGTATATACCATTGCACCAATAACTCAACTTTCACGAATGGGAGTAAGCCGTACCCGCTGGGTTTGCTTCGTTAAAAATAACAAATTACGCTAAAAGTTCCTCATGTGATGTAGCCAACATAATAAGTTTCAGGAAACAATTTTGTATGAGTATTTTTGTGTGAAAAATTTTGGTGATTTTGAATTTCAGTAAATTTTGGTAAAATTTGGAGACTTGACATTTTTTTCGGCCAATTTTCTTCTGAAAATTGGCAAAATTAGTAAAAAGTGGATATATGTACAAAAGTGCGGTAAAAAAGTAGGTGTAAAGAAGTGTTAAAAAGTGTAAAAAAGTAGGTGTAAAAAAAGTGTAAAAAAGTTGTAAAAAAAGTCCGAAATTTTGCTATTGTAAAAAAGTGTGAAAAACATTTTTTACTTTTTTACTTTTTTACACTTCGCAACCCTACATATATGTATATATTATAATACAATATATATTGTGCAGTGTATTTTTCATTATTAGGTTAGTGCCCCCTCCCACTTTGAAAACCCAAAAAAATGCCAGGTTAAGCAAGCTCATAAAACACGTGTAATTGTGCTCTACCCTGGCCTTTTGCTTACTTTTGAGTCTTGGGCCATATGCAGTTCAGGGTTCTGTGCAACAAGCGCGTTCAGGTGGGGGGATGGAGGAATTTTCCCCGAATTTCGTTCCTAGTGATTTTTCTACACAAGGGTCCCGCCTTTAGTTTTACTGTCCAGCCGGAAAAATTTTCTTTGATACGTCTCCATTTGACCAAATTTGGCCTAAAAATCGAAAAATTTCCCCAATCTTTTATGGGGGCTGCCGCCCCTAGACCCCTGCAACTCTGTGGTGGCTTATATACTATTCCTTGTTATTATATATCTTTCATCGAAGCATATGTAAGCGTATACACTAGTACATTATGCTACATTTTACTTGTGTAATACTTGTCTGATGTGACGTTACCAATCCAGTTGACCAAATTCGGTCTAAAAATTGGAAAAATAGCAGATTTTTTCAGGGGCTGCCGCCCCCAGACCCCTGCGATATGTGGTTTAGTGATCTTGCGTTTTTAAGGCGTTTTATGGGTGTTGAAATTGCTAAAAAGTGGAGAACTTGTTTCTACGTGGTTTTTTTCTTCAATTCAAGGGTTGATATTTTTCCGGAAAAAAATGAAGGCCGGAAAATTTTCCATTTTTTTCCGAAAAATCGGAAAAAAATGGAAAAAAATTCAGTATATCAAAATGGCTATATTTACACCCGGTAACCACTGTTTACTGAAGGAACACCGTAGTTTTCCTTTTCTAGGGCTATGTATGTATATAGTATTAGTATGAAAATGGGCGTTCTGGGGCCCTCCCGCAGCCGCGGAACTCCCTCCCTTTCGCATCCACTTTTAACTATTAGAAAGTCAAACTAGGCGTTCTGGCACCTCCCGCTACCGCAGCACTCCCTCCCTCCCTCCCACAACGCCGACTGGAAGTAGGTATATATATATATATATATATATATATATATATATATATATATATATATATATATATATATATATATGTGTGTGTGTGTGTGTGTGTTTACTAAAACCAGCCCTCTGTGTTCCTCCTCCACGGCTTGGGACGTGGCATAGGCCCATTACTGGTTTTTCTACATTATTGTTTAAAAATGTACAATATATACAACTCTTGAACTAAAATATACAATGTTTTCAACGATCAAGTCGATGAAAACAATTATCAGCACACTTCAGTATACATTCGGGAAACGAATATTCTTTGCATTTACGACCTCTCAGCCAATATATTATACGAATAGTGTTGAATCTACACATAACTTCCTTTAGTTCTTCACGAACATCAGCAATCGCTTCTTGAATGGTGATAAACTTTTTTCCAAAGTCTTTAAGAACAACTCCTTCGTGATCAAAAATTTGGTAGGTATAGCCCAACTCGGGTGGAATTTCATCAGAAATCAAGCGCAGCAGTTCCGTTTGTTTAGTCATGTGAAGACTTTTGCAGAATGCGTCGAAAGCATCTTTACCATGTTTCCTAATGAACATCACCAAATGTTGATTGGCTTCGTACGGGGTTTTCCACCGTAAGTCTTCTCCCTTCGACTTGTTGATAACCTTCCACTCAATCAGAAGGGGCAATACTAACTCTAATTTTAGCTCTTCGGCAAACGCAACGAGGTTTGAAAGAAGACAACCGCTCTCCATGACTTTCACAATAAAACTGATGCAGAAAAAGTTTGCTCAGACTTAAATACAGCAGACGAAACTAGTGTAAACCTGTTGCAACCAATTAAAAACCTGTTCTCTATTATGACTCAGTGTAAAGGAATTTGAAGCAAAAACTAGTGTAAACCTGTTGAAACCAATTAAAAACCCGGCGCGCCCTGGAAAAATCTGTTCTCTTTTATGACTCGGTAGAGGGCGGGGCGTCCACCGTCACAAGGAATTTGAAGCAAAAACTAGTGTAAACCTGTTGAAACCAAATAAAAGGGGAGGGGGGGTGGGGTGTTTTTGTTTTCTTTTTGGGGTTGTGGAGACGTATCAGAAATTTTTTCTTGCCGGACCATAAAAACCAAAGGGGGGACCCTTGTGTAAAATTTCAGTCGGAAAAAATTTCGGGGGGGGGGGGGGGGCCCGGGAAAAATTTCCCCCCCTTCCCCCCCCCCCCTGGCTACGCCCCTGTATATATATATATATACAATATATATATATATATATATATATATATATATAGGGTTGCTAATTTACATGTAAAAAAGTCCGGACTTTTTTACACCTACTTTTTTACACTGTAAAAAAGTGTTAAAAAGTGTAAAAAACTGTAAAAAAGTGTAAAAAAGTATTTTATAGCCTAGAATGATATTTACACGTTTTCTAAACTGTTTGAGACCAGGTTGAAATTTGTGACCGCCGAACCGGTAACATGTTTCAATTATCTGTCGCTTGCTTATGTATTGTAGATAAGCTGTTTCTGTTATGTAAAATCAGAAAGAAGGAAGAGTCCCATCGGGGGAAAACGCACGTCTTTATTTTGCCCCTAAATTGAGCCATTAGCTATCTTTTAACGCTAGACAGAAGTGTGTCTATATAAGACAGTGTCAAAACAGTATCTACAGACGTGTGAAGGACTGTTGTGAAAGAAGTTTTTGCACTGTGCAGGACAAAATCTACTTGCGGAAAAAACCGTCAGCTGTAGTCACAAAATCTGACCCAAATGTTGGTTTCATTCCAAACAAGTTCCATTGTTGGTTGGTTTTCAAATGCTGGTTTTCTGTCGGTTTCGTTACACGCCACACGGCCGTCGGGAAGCACGCCGCACGACCCGTCAAAAATGTCAAAATTTTGAATAATGCAATTCAAACACCACGTGGATCCCGGTTCTACAGATTTATTTACCCGCACACTAGACTGTAATACGCTGGAAATTTTTTAAAGGTGTACCATTGCACCAATAACTCAACTTTCACGAATGGGAGTAGGCCGTACCCGCTGGGTTTGCGACATTAAACATAATTTCTAAAAGTTGCTCATGTGTTGTAGCCAACATAATAAGTTTCAGGAAACAATTTTGTATGAGTATTTTTGTGTGAAAAATTTTGGTGACTTTGAATTTCAGTAAATTTTGGTAAATGCGAGACTTGAAATTTTTTTTCGGCCAAGTTTGTTCTGAAAATTGGCAAAATTAGTAAAATATTTGTAAAAAAGTGCGAAAAGTAGGTGTAAAAAAGTGTTAAAAAGTGTAAAAAAGTAGGTGTAAAAAAGTGTTAAAAAGTGTAAAAAAGTAGGTGTAAAAAAGTGTAAAAAAGTTGTAAAAAAGTCCGAAATTTTGCTACTGTAAAAAAGTGTAAAAAACGTTTTTTACTTTTTTACTTTTTTACACTTCGCAACCCTATATATATATATATATATATATACATACATATATATATATATATATATATATATATATATATATATATATAATACATATATGTAGGGTTGCTAATTTACATGTAAAAAATTCCGGACTTTTTTACACCTACTTTTTTACACTGTAAAAAAGTGTAAAAAAGTGTAAAAAAACTGTAAAAAAGTGTAAAAAAGTATTTTATAGCCTAGAATGATATTTACACGTTTTCTAAACTGTTTGAGACCAGGTTGAAATTTGTGACCGCCGAACCGGTAACATGTTTCAATTATCTGTCGCTTGCTTATGTATTGTAGATAAGCTGTTTCTGTTATGTAAAATCAGAAAGAAGGAAGAATCCCGTGTGGGGAAAACGCACGTCTTTATTTTGCCCCTAAATTGAGCCATTAGCTATTTTTTAACGCTAGACAGAAGCGTGTCTATAGAAGACATTGTCAAAGCAGTATCTATAGACGTGTGAAGGACTGTTGTGAAAGAAGTTTTTGCACTGTGCAGGATAAACTCTACTTGCGGAGAAAACCGTCAGCTGTAGTCACAAAATCTGACCCAAATGTTGGTTTCATTCCAAACAAGTTCCATTGTTGGTTGGTTTTCAAATGCTGGTTTTCTGTCGGTTTCGTTACACGCCACACGGCCGTCGGGAAGCACGCCGCACGACCCGTCAACAATGTCAAAATTTTGAATAATGCAATTCAAACACGACGTGGATACCGGTTCTATAGATTTATTTACCCGCACACTAAGACTGTAATACGCTGGAAATTTTTTAAAGGTGTATATACCATTGCACCAATAACTCAACTTTCACGAATGGGAGTAAGCCGTACCCGCTGGGTTTGCTTCGTTAAAAATAACAAATTACGCTAAAAGTTCCTCATGTGATGTAGCCAACATAATAAGTTTCAGGAAACAATTTTGTATGAGTATTTTTGTGTGAAAAATTTTGGTGACTTTGAATTTCAGTAAATTTTGGTAAAATTTGGAGACTTGACATTTTTTTCGGCCAATTTTCTTCTGAAAATTGGCAAAATTAGTAAAATATTTGTACAAAAGTGCGAAAAGTAGGTGTAAAGAAGTGTTAAAAAGTGTAAAAAAGTAGGTGTAAAAAAAGTGTAAAAAAGTTGTAAAAAAGTCCGAAATTTTGCTATTGTAAAAAAGTGTGAAAAACGTTTTTTACTTTTTTACACTTCGCAACCCTACATATATGTATATATTATAATACAATATATATTGTGCAGTGTATTTTTCATTATTAGGTTAGTGCCCCCTCCCACTTTGAAAACCCAAAAAAATGCCAGGTTAAGCAAGCTCATAAAACACGTGTAATTGTGCTCTACCCTGGCCTTTTGCTTACTTTTGAGTCTTGGGCCATATGCAGTTCAGGGTTCTGTGCAACAAGCGCGTTCAGGTGGGGGGATGGAGGAATTTTCCCCGAATTTCGTTCCTAGTGATTTTTTACACAAGGGTCCCGCCTTTAGTTTTATTGTCCAGCCGGAAAAATTTTCTGATACGTCTCCATTTGACCAAATTTGGCCTAAAAATCGAAAAATTTCCCCAATCTTTTATGGGGGCTGCCGCCCCTAGACCCCTGCAACTCTGTGGTGGCTTATATACTATTCCTTGTTATTATATATCTTTCATCGAAGCATATGTAAGCGTATACACTAGTACATTATGCTACATTTTACTTGTGTAATACTTGTCTGATGTGACGTTACCAATCCAGTTGACCAAATTCGGTCTAAAAATTGGAAAAATAGCAGATTTTTTCAGGGGCTGCCGCCCCCAGACCCCTGCGATATGTGGTTTAGTGATCTTGCGTTTTTAAGGCGTTTTATGGGTGTTGAAATTGCTAAAAAGTGGAGAACTTGTTTCTACGTGGTTTTTTTCTTCAATTCAAGGGTTGATATTTTTCCGGAAAAAAATGAAGGCCGGAAAATTTTCCATTTTTTTCCGAAAATCGGAAAAAAATGGAAAAAAATTCAGTATATCAAAATGGCTATATTTACACCCGGTAACCACTGTTTACTGAAGGAACACCGTAGTTTTCCTTTTCTAGGGCTATGTATGTATATAGTATTAGTATGAAAATGGGCGTTCTGGGGCCCTCCCGCAGCCGCAGAACTCCCTCCCTTTCGCATCCACTTTTAACTATTAGAAAGTCAAACTAGGCGTTCTGGCACCTCCCGCTACCGCAGCACTCCCTCCCTCCCTCCCACAACGCCGACTGGAAGTAGGTATATATATATATATATATATATATATATATATATATATATATATATATATATATATATATATATAAAATGTGTGTGTGTGTGTGTTTACTAAAACCAGCCCTCTGTGTTCCTCCTCCATGGCTTGGGACGTGGCATAGGCCCATTACTGGTTTTTCTACATTATTATTTAAAAATGTACAATATATACAACTCTTGAACTAAAATATACAATGTTTTCAACGATCAAGTCGATGAAAACAATTATCAGCACACTTCAGTATACATTCGGGAAACGAATATTTTTTGCATTTACGACCTCCCAGCCAATATATTATACAAATAGTGTTGAATCTACACATAACTTCCTTTAGTTCTTCACGAACATCAGCAATCGCTTCTTGAATGTTGATAAACTTTTTTCCAGAGTCTTTAAGAACAACTCCTTCGTGATAAAAAATTTTGTAGGTATAACCCAATTCAGGTGGAATTTCATCAGAAATCAAGCGCAGCAGTTCCGTTTGTTTAGTCATGTGAAGACTTTTGCAGAATGCGTCGAAAGCATCTTTACCATGTTTCCTAATGAACATCACCAAATCTTGATTGGCTGCGTACGGAGTTTTCCACCGTAAGTCTTCTCCCTTCGACTTGTTGATAACCTTCCACTCAATCAGAAGGGGCAATACTAACTCCAATTTTAGCTCTTCGGCAAACGCAACGAGGTTTGAAAGAAGACGACCGCTCTCCATGGCTTTCACAATAAAACTGATGCAGAAAAAGTTTGCTCAGACTTAAATACAGCAGACGAAACTAGTGTAAACCTGTTGAAACCAATTAAAAACCTGTTCTCTATTATGACTCAGTGTAAAGGAATTTGAAGCAAAAACTAGTGTAGACCTGTTGAAACCAATTAAAAACCTGTTCTCTTTTATGACTCGGTAGAAAGGAATTTGAAGCAAAAACTAGTGTAAACCTGTTGAAACCAACTAAAAAAACCTGATCTCTATTATGACTCAATGGAAAGGAATTTGAGGCAAAAACTAGTGTAAACCTGTTTAAACCTAGGTGGGCTTGTTGCAGTCTGCGACTGCGTGTGTTTAAACCAGTTGAAGAACTCGTTTTCTATTATGACTCAGTGCAAAAGAATTTTAAGCAAACTAGCCCTCTGTGTACTTCCTCCACGGCTTGGGACGTGGCATAGGCCCATTACTAGTTTTTTTATATTAAAAATGTTATTTCAAACAATTTTAATTTTCAACGTTTCTCAAATTGAATGAATTCTATAATGACCATATGCATAGCTAGAAATACCATCATCTAACAAATATATACCGTTTGTCATCATAGCAGGACAAACTTGTCTTATTCAAATGTACAGTATACAGTTGATGTTAATTGCTACGTATCAGATTCATTTTATGATGCATACAAGTACTATTAAACAAACATACATTTTTTTACAACTGATTCTTTTATACCTTTAGCACGTTTTTTATCTACGCCATCGCATACAAAACTATACATCTTGGCACGCAGTCCACAAAATTCGCTGATAGGACTCCCAACAGTCTCATCCTTCATTTTCCCCAAAACCTTTTTATTTTGCGTTGAAAACAAAGAATGAGATTGAGACAAAGAACAAAGAATGACACAACCAAACCAACGTTTTGAAAAAAGTAATTATGTACAGTTTTCTGCAAGTTTATGTAGGTGTCCAAGTCGAGAAGAAGTTCGAGCTCTATGTATATGCAATACTTTTTTAACTTGTTCAAAAAGTGTCGAAAAGCATGATTTATGATGCTGTTGAGCTTTTTTTCCGGAAAAAAACACTTTTTCCGCGGAAAATTTTCCGGTGCACAACCCTGATATATATCACAGTAGCATGGCCGTTTGCCCTTAATTTTCACTCCCCTTAATGCATAATGTTTAACTCGCGTTGCGTTGCTTGTAGGAGGTGGGCTTGTTGCAGTCTGCGACTGCGTGTGTTTAAACCAGTTGAAGAACTCGTTTTCTATTATGACTCAGTGCAAAAGAATTTTAAGCAAACTAGCCCTCTGTGTACTTCCTCCACGGCTTGGGACGTGGCATAGGCCCATTACTAGTTTTTTTATATTAAAAATGTTATTTCAAACAATTTTAATTTTCAACGTTTCTCAAATTGAATGAATTCTATAATGACCATATGCATAGCTAGAAATACCATCATCTAACAAATATATACCGTTTGTCATCATAGCAGGACAAACTTGTCTTATTCAAATGTACAGTATACAGTTGATGTTAATTGCTACGTATCAGATTCATTTTATGATGCATACAAGTACTATTAAACAAACATACATTTTTTTACAACTGATTCTTTTATACCTTTAGCACGTTTTTTATCTACGCCATCGCATACAAAACTATACATCTTGGCACGCAGTCCACAAAATTCGCTGATAGGACTCCCAACAGTCTCATCCTTCATTTTCCCCAAAACCTTTTTATTTTGCGTTGAAAACAAAGAATGAGATTGAGACAAAGAACAAAGAATGACACAACCAAACCAACGTTTTGAAAAAAGTAATTATGTACAGTTTTCTGCAAGTTTATGTAGGTGTCCAAGTCGAGAAGAAGTTCGAGCTCTATGTATATGCAATACTTTTTTAACTTGTTCAAAAAGTGTCGAAAAGCATGATTTATGATGCTGTTGAGCTTTTTTTCCGGAAAAAAACACTTTTTCCGCGGAAAATTTTCCGGTGCACAACCCTGATATATATCACAGTAGCATGGCCGTTTGCCCTTAATTTTCACTCCCCTTAATGCATAATGTTTAACTCGCGTTGCGTTGCTTGTAGGAGGTGGGCTTGTTGCAGTCTGCGACTGCGTGTGTTTAACTACCCAGTCCCAGTGGCGTATATATTTAGTTTTGTTTGTATAATATTCATTTTCAATGTATATGTCTGACACAAAACAATAACGCACAATGAGGACCGGACTAGAGTTATTTAGCCATTGCGTCGGGATGCCTAACCTGCGAGATACATGCGATGCTGCTTTATGTAGCGTCAAAGTAGAAATAATCGACCGCGCCGTTGTCTACACAACGACTCGCCACGCCTTTAGCTCAGTAGCTAGGGTAATTTAGCTCAGTATTGTATCATCTTGTCAAATGTATGTAGTAAATCTGGTCCTTGACCTTAACACAATCATTACACCTCCTACTGGACCCCAAGGGTATCTCGTAGGAACATTACACCCCTACACTTTGCGTTTTCTCTCGGACACCAGGTGCATAATACTCTCACATCCCTCACGGTCACATGTTTGTTTGTTTGTTGGGTTGCCGACCAGTTGCGAAGCAAAGGCAACCCTTTTGTATCTGAAATGTCTGTTATTATTATTAATATTATTATTACAAGTCTAGTGCGTCTTGTTAGTCTCGTTAGTGTATTCCTTTGAACCAATCGCATTTAGATTTTTTTGAAATAAGCTATTAAATATCAAGCTTGTAGCTCAGTGTTATTTATTTTAGTAGTTATTGATAATTGTTAGTCATCAATTATAATAATTATTTAGCAAGCATGAATGGAGTACGGTTCTACGTCAGTATTTGACACCGTAACCAGTACGCTAGTTTTATAAGTAAAACAAAACAAAGCAGCTAACTATTTCTGCAATTCAAAACTTTTACTGTGTGAAGCAAGTTGTAAATTTACAACTTTCAAAAACGTGCTGATACTAGTTCAGTAGCTATATCTCGCGATAGTGAACATAGAAGATCGAACAAACATATTTCGAAGTTGCCAAACTTCGAATTCGAAATGAACATGCTCAGCAGTTTGTTAGCTCGCGGAGGAATGTGGAGCTTAACAAACAAATAACATCATTTATCCGTAAGTTGTTTTTCAATGTGTTTTTATTGTTAAACATCACAAATTTCACACGTTTAGAGTTTTGAGGGATTGAAACATAAATAGCACTATTTATGTCTGTATTTCTAACCGGAACGGTAGTTTCAAAGATACATGTTTTACATAGAGACAAAATAACTCCGGTTTACGTCGCGTATAACTTGATAACCTGGTAACTGCAGTAGAATCGAAAGGTAAACGTCTAAACAACAAGTTGGGTACTTTCAGATTCAGGGGACAGTTTGTCGACACTTCCATTATCATTATTAATAGGATAGTATATATATATTAACAAGTCTAGTGCGTCTAGTTTAGACTAGTTCGACCAGATCAGACTTATTCAAGCGAGTCTATTTTATGTTACATTTTAAATTTTGCAGAAAATTTCAAAATTTTAGCCCAAATGCATTTCCATGGAGATTTGATCCCATATGGTGTGATCTCTATAGTCAGCCCTTTTTAGTAAAAGTTTTCGGGGGGCATAACTTTTGATACAGTGGGGGTACAGTAATAGTTTAAGCGTCATTCGTCAGCAAATTAATAGAGCTTTCAAATGATGGGTCACATGACCCTGTGAAGTAACGGTGAACGGACGCCATATTTTTTCATTTCGATTTTAGACCCATTTTCAGAAAGTGGCGCAGTCATGTGACATTTCACTGGAAAACGCTAAAAATTGTCTATCCAGTGATATCATTCTTATGTTTCTGCGACGTTCATAGCAAAAGTTATTTCAGTTTTTCTGGTTAATTTTCAAAATTGACTAACTACTAAAGTGGTCTGTCGCGGAGGATTTGCGGAGTAAAAATAACTCCAATTTACGTTTCTTAAAAATCATACAGACTGTAAATTACAAAAATAAAAAGTAATGGCGCTTCTTATTGACTGTTGGATGAAGCCGATACTATGCATTGGGTTTTCATTATTAATGTATTAAACGTTGCTTATAGCAACAAACAAATAACTACGTCTTACGTGGCGTATAACTTGAGAACCTGGAGGCTGCACGCTAATCGAAAGGTAAACGTCTAGATAGCACATCTGGTACGATCAGATTCAGGGTACAGCTAGTCGATGCTTCCATTATCATTATTAATAGGATAGTATATATATATTAACAAGTTTAGTGCGTCTAGTTTAGACTAGTTTGACAACTAAAAGTCCAGCGCATCTGAATATGTTAAAATTTGTTGATTAATTAAAAATAAAAAAATGGTTCAAATTGAAATGTAAAGAGATTTGATCCAACATGGGCTGATTTTGAATAGTCACAAAGGTTGGATTTTAAAAAGCCCAAAGCAGACAATAGGAATGACGGACAACCATGAAATTGACATCAATCGCTTAGATTTAAGGAGCGCTTTAAAATGAGGGGTCACATGACCCTGTCACGTGAGCGTACCCTGAGATATTTATTTCGGGGTAATCTGAAGTGCCAGGTGGTCATGTGACCCCTCTTTCGAAAGCCCTGCACGCCAGCAATCCAATGATACTATTCTTGTGTCCGTCCGAGTTCCTAAAGGCCAGTTATGGCGCCTTTAAGGATGTGAGAAAAAGAACACTTTTCGTAATGTAGTAATTACGATTTAATTATGATAACAGTGTTCTATGGGGTGAATTCCTTTAAAGTCCCATAACGTTTGTTATGCGGGTCGTAGCGACTTGGAAGTTTCATTATTCGATTGGTGAGATAAAGTGCTTTCGATTGATGGGTCACATGACCCCCTTACTAAAAGTTGACGTTAGTCTTGACCTTGGCGCCCGGACAAAAACCGCTGTAATCAGCTCCAGACACCTTTTATCAAAACATTATACCTTGTGCCACGCTTACCACAGGTTGTACTACATTTTTGAGAAGTATTGAGAAGTATGATGAAGAATCTGTCATTATCATTATTTTTAGTATAGTTCATATTATGTAACAAGTCTAGTGCGTCTAGTTTAGACTAGTTCGACAACTGAATTTCCTGCGCATCTTAAAACATGAAAATCTGTTGAAGTTTGAAAAACTTTGTTTAAATTAAAAAGTAAAAAGATTTGATCCAACATGGGCTGATTTTGAATAGTCACAAAGGTTGGATTTTAAAAGGCCCATAACAGACAATAGGAATGACGGACAACCATGAAATTGACATCAATCGCTTAGATTTAAGGAGCGCTTTAAAATGAGGGGTCACATGACCCTGTCACGTGAGCGAACCCTGAGATATTTATTTCGGGGTAATCTGAAGTGCCAGGTGGTCATGTGACCCCTCATTCGAAAGCCCTGCACGCCAGCAATCCAATGATACTATTCTTGTGTCCGTCCGAGCTCCTTTATGGATGTGAGAAAAAGAACACTTTTCGTAATGTAGTAATTACGATTTAATTATGATAACAGTGTTCTATGGGGTGAATTCCTTTAAGGTGGTAGTAACGTTTTCGACAGTTTTGCAGGAGTAACATTTGACAACTTACGATTAATTTTCAATCAATAATTTATAGTACGCATATTAATTAAGGAAACTATAAATTATAATGAGATAAATGCTTGCTAAAATAGCTTGGAACAATCATTTTTAATTTTCACAGAAAATATTTTTCAGCCAGTTACGGCAATTTTTCGTAAATTTTATGTTTAGCTAAGCCAAAGTAGTAGCTAGTCAAAAAAGCCGTTTATTGAAAAAAGTAAAAAATGACATACGGGCATGTCAAAAACCTTCAATTTAGATGCCAAAACTTATCCTTCCGTTTTTCACTTTTTGAGATTACGTCACATTTATGTAACATTTCTTTTTGAACTAAAGTGCATTACACAAAAGTCCGCAAAACTTGACAACTACTACACGCATTCTGTTCAAAATTTTGGATAAATTGGCACACACATGTGTCTACTTTTTGCTAAAATTTCAAAAGTTTTCATGGCTTAAATTTTGCGTTACATCAATTTCATTCACAGAAATCTGTAAAAATGTACTTCCGTGGACTAAATCTCAAGTCTCAATGTTGCAATCTTTTCATGCGTTATTTTACATGTTTTTTAGACAATTTCTGATGTGTCAATTTTTTTATTTGTATTAATTTAGCCCATGTCGTGAAAAAATTAGATTCAAAAATTTGTATATTTTTCAAAATTTGAAAAAATTCAAAATTGAAGGTCCGTAACTTCTTTTCTACATCATATAAATGCACCAAACTTAGCATTAAAATTCACCCTGTTATTGACTATGTTGGTGTAAAGAATGAAATTATTTGGAATTACACTGTCAATTTTACAAGCAAAACATGAAAAATGCAAAAATTCACGAAATTTGACTACTTTAACAGTGTCTGCAGACTAGCTTGTTACAGATTTAAGCTAGATAATGTGCATAAGTGTAGTTCCAGTCAAGTACTTTAACGTGAAAAAGACAGCTATTAAATTTATTGAGTCAATCAAAAATTATAGCACGTTATAAAAACTGTCGAAAACGTAACTACCACCTTAAAGTCCCATAACTTTTGTTATGCGGGTCGTAGCGACTTGGGAGTTTCATTATTCGATTGGTGGGATAAAGCGCTTTCGATTGATGGGTCACATGACCACCTTACTAAAAGTTGACGTTAGTCTTGACCTTGGCGCCCGGACAAAATCCGCTGTAACCAGCCCCAGACACTTTTTATCAAAAAATTATGCCTTGTGCAACGCTTACCAGAGGTTGTACTACATTTTTGAGAAGTATGATGAAGAATCTGTCATTATCATTATTTTTAGTATATTTCATACAAGTTTAGTGCGTCTAGTTAGACTAGTTCGACCAGATCAGACTTACTCAAGTCGAGGCTATTTAATTTTACATTTTAAAATTTTGAAAATTTTTTTAAATTTTAGCCCAAACGCATTTTCCTGGAGATTTGATCTGTGGTGTGATCTGTGGTGCATGGTGTGATCTGTGTAGTCAGCCCTTTTGATAAAATTTTTTCGGGGGGCATAACTTTTGATACAGCGGTGGTACAGTAATAGTTAAAGCGTCATCAGTAAGCAAATGAATAGGGCTTTCAATTGATAGGTCACATGACCTGAAGTAACGTTAGGCGTACGCCATTTTTTTTATTTAGAATTTAGAACTATTTTCAAGAAATGGCACAGTCATGTGACATTTCATTGGAAAGCGCTCAAAATTGTCTATCCAGTGATACAATTTTTGTGTTTTTGCGACATTCATAGCAAAAGTTATGGTCATTTTTTTGGGTAAATTTCAAAAACGACTAACTACTAAAGTGGTGTGTCGCGGAGAATTTGCGGAGTAAAAATAACTCCAATTTACGTCACTCAAAAGTCATACAGATAGTAAACCAGAATAATAAAAAGTATTGGCGCTTCATGCAGGCTGTTGGCTGGAGCCGATAATAAGAACTAGGTTTTTAGCAACAATGTATTTAACGTTGCTGGCTGTAACAAACAAATAACTCCACTTTACGTGGCGTTTAACTCAACAACCCGGCGATTACATGAGAATCGAAAAGCAAACGTGTAGATAACAAATGTGGCACTTTCAGATTCAGGGTGCAGTTAGTCGACCCTTCCATTATCATTATTAATAGGATAGTGTATATATATATTAATAAATATTATTAATCCTTTGGCTTCTTATGTTGCCACTTTTATGTGTGAAATGCTTTATGGATATGAACCAAACTTTGGTGGAAGGGTCCCCCCCTTGAGTACTTGCACCCCCCAACTTGATGGACTCGTGGCCCCTCGGGCGCCCGGGTCACGTGACCTTGAAAACTGGATCTGGTGTGTATGGACGAAACCTGTTGGGTTTATGTTTCAGCCATTAAGGGGTGTAAAAAGTGGGTTCTAAGGGTCAAATTTTCGAAATTGGGATTTTGACGTCCCTAGGGGTAATTTGGGCCCCGGAACACGAATCCGAGATCCATTTTTGTCTAGGACCCCTCTGGACCCTTCCATGACCCCCCTAGGGCACCCTGCCCAGGAGGTCCCCAGGGGTCAAATTTTCGAAATTGGGATTTTGACGTCCCTAGTGGTAATTTTGGCCCCGGAACACGAATCCGAGGTCCATTTTCGTCTAGGACCCCTCTGGACCCTTCCATGACCCCCCTAGGGCACCCTGCCCAGGAGGTCCCCAGGGGTCAAATTTTCGAAATTGAGATTTTGACGTCCCTAGTGGTAATTTGGGCCCCGGAACACGAATTCGAGGTCCATTTTCGTCTAGGACCCCTCTGGACCCTTCCATGACCCCCCTAGGGCACCCTGCCCAGGGGGTCCCCAGGGGTCAAATTTTCGAAATTGGGATTTTGACGTCACTAGTGGTAATTTGGGCCCCTTAACACGAATCCGCGGTCCATTTTTGCCTAGGACCCTCGTGGACCCCGCCAATCCCCCTCCCTAGGGTACCATGCCCCAGGGGGCCAAAGGGGTCAAATTTTTGAAATTGAGATTTTGACGTTTCTAGGGGTAATTTGAGCTCCTGAACACGAACAGAGGGTCCTCTACCTAGAATAGAGGGTCCTTTGCTTAGAATAGAGGGTCCTATACCCACTGTCGGCAACCCGTTGTAGCCACCCGACTAGTTTGCTTTTGTTTGAGTATGCATCTGGTGTTCTGTCGCAGACTCGTACTTTTTGAGCTGGCGAGGACAGCCAGAATTCCACAGCAAGATTGCAATGGCTGTGAGAGGTGGTAAAAAAAGAATATGAAAAATTTCTGTATATGAAGACCCCAAGTTCCGTTGTTGTTGCTAATTGTATGTTTTTTTTGAAATTTCTATGTCGAAATGCCGAAAGAGTCCAAAATGACAAAAAACGTTTTTCGACAGACCATAAGCCTCAAGGCTTCAAAACTAGAAAAAACCGTTGGCTTGGTCAATGGCGACCGTAAGTTTGTGTTGGAAACCCTTTTGCGAGAAAAAAACCCTGTGTATTAAGTATTTCGTTGGTCCATTTTTGCTGTATTTGTATTTGTACCCTTGTTGCAACAAAAATTTACTATTTTTGCAAAACTCGGATATTTTTAGTAATTTTTTCGCCTTTTGCTTATTTTTGAAGCATTTTACAGCGATCTGGGGCAATGTTTGAGTTTTCGGGCACTTTTTTTCGGTACCGAGGAGAGGGTTTGTCCCGATAGGTTAAATGTGCTTGATTTTAAATCTTAATATTAAAGTTAAATTTTAAAGCTGCAAATATATTATTGAACATGATTCTTTTTTTTTAATAGGTAATCGAGCTTTCGGTGAAGAAAATGCTTGCACAGGAGCCCACTGGCTGTTAAAAGAACAACTACGCTTTTTCTTTACAGTCCATAGATCCTGTGTTATTTTCACCAGATTATACTGAACTTTGAAATGTGAAGTTCCTGAACAGTGTCAGCAAAGTACAAAAGTCGCTGCAATAGTACTGACCAGGGCTACCACTGTAGCATGAAATAGAGATGTAAAAGTGCTAATCAGGGTTGGCGCGACAGCGCCCAACCAGGGTTTTTTTTTGAAAATGGCAGGTGTGTCCAAGTTGTGTCCGGCGAAAAAAATTTGTGTCCCGTAAGCGTCGAGTGTGTCTGGGTGTCAGTTCGGCCGTTCGAGTCAAGCAGGTTTTTTTTTAATTTTGCGTGCATAATTGTGCAAAATTTCAATTTTTGTGTGCAAAAATTTATATTTTTGTGCAAACTAAATGCGTTTTCTTTGCCTATATAAAAGCAAATATATATATGTGTTTTTATAGCTATAGAAATACGTAGATTTTTTTCGATCGGGTAATAAAAACCGCAGAGGAGACTTGTGTGATAATTCAGTGGGAAAAAATTTACGTGGGGTATGAATTCACCCTTACCCCCCCTGGGGCTCCTCTAAAGCCTCTATTCCTCCCCTAAAGCCATACCAGTGGCAGATCCAGGAATTTTTTCAATGAAACGGGTATATAAATAAAAATTCAAGATTGGCATTAACCTACTGAAACATAATAGCCAATACTACAAAAATGTATGTATCGGAATTTTTTTCCAAAAAATGAAGACATTGTCGATTTTCAGGCTAAATTTAGTCAATAGGAAACGTATCGAACTTTTTCCCTCCGGGTAAGAAAAACCAATGGGTTTGAAGTTTTGAACGTCGCATTACAGTGTAAATGCAGCATAATGTATATACTCAATACTCATGTATATATGTATATACATACAGCACTGGCGGTCCCAGACTTCAATTTCGGCGGGGGGCGGAGGTCTGAAGAAAATTTCACTTTTTATAATGTTTTTTAATTTTACGCTATCTTCTAAAGACGCAGCCATTTCAAGGGCAATGAGTTGAGTCTGTTTGTTGTAAAAGCCAGTGGTGTACCCAGGAAAAATGGAGACTTTTTCAATATTTAGGCCGAATTTGGTCAGCTGGAGACGTTCAGAAAATTTTTCCGACAGGAAAATAAAACACAAGATGGGAACATCAGCCCAGACAGTGTATTACACAACTAAATGTAGCACAATATATATACTCATGTAAACATGCATAGGCTTTGATGAAAGATAATAACAAGGAATAGTAAGTCCCAGAGTCGCAGGGGTCTGGGGGCGGTAGCCCCCCCCTCGGAAAAAATGGGGGGAAATTTTTTATTTTTAGGTCAAATTTGGTCAATTGGAGACGTATCGGAAATTTTTTTTCGGTAAACCTAGCTACATCATCACCATAAGCATTGTCAGGGACTTCTCGAGAGGTGTGTTTAAGTTGTGTCCGGCAGGAAAAAATTGTGTCCCGCAAGAAAAAATTGTGTCTGGACACAAAAAAAACCTTGGGGCCCAACCCTAGAATAGGAGAAAATCCACTCAATGCGGATTTTTGAAATTTAATTTTTCATTAACTTAAAGTATATGCAAGCGAATGACTTTTAATTTGGTGTGTGTATCCGCCTAATAGAAGGCTATATGCCTGCAAAACTTCGGAGAGATTGGTTGAGTGTAACTTGAGAAATGAGAAAAAGACTTGCAAACTTGACACTTTCCATCTTTTTTTTCAACAGCTCTACCGGACCGGACGCTTGTAGGGTTGTCATGATTATATGTTTTTCACATTTAGTTTCACCTAAGTTGCAAAGTGAATTGCCACTTTTTTCAATTTCGTCCCCGTTCGGTCTCTGCTGGGAGGGGGGGGAACCCCTTTTTTAGGGTCCAAAAAAAATCGTAAATATGCAGTATTTTCCGCAAAAAACCATGGCTGAAACGAAATTAGACGGTAAATCATTCCATAAATTTCACACTCGGCTTGAGAAAAGCTATTATGTAAACATGTTCATGTAAGCGGCAAAGACGCACTGCTAGTTTCCATACGAATTTTGAAATGCGTGAAAGAGACAAAAATATGATTATTTTCATGGTGACACGATATTCCTTGTGTCTTCTCCCTTGTAGTCTCCGTAGCTTCGCTCAACTCAACGGTAGATTTTGGTCAGGCGACTGGGTCAAATAAATTTTCTCCTGATCCGTAAACCTTTTGTCTAGTACCCTACGCAGCATGTTCCCTAGTTGAATATTCTGCTGGAGCATATCATAGCAAATGTCAATGTGTTTGTTTGTTTTAGTTGCGGTCAATAATTTACGTATGTATGTATATACGACTTTGTGGGTGTAGTGGTGCTCAAATGATGTTCCAACATCTTTCGACCCCACCCGTTGACTGCGGTCAATTGTCATAATGCCTAAAATTGTCCCCGCCTTGCCACCATTGCTGGTCGATGGCTACCCCAAAATATTGTATCAAATGACACATGTGCGTCACTCCGTTCATATACATAATTATTATATAGTTATATTGATGTATTTTTCGTTGTCAGTTTGCTTCAGTGACCAATTTGAGATTAGACATGAGGTTTTTTAAGCTGTCAGTCTTGAAGTTGGAAATATTGAATAATGAATAAACTCCACGTCCACAGTAGACTTACTTAAGGTGGCGCTCAGGGGAACCGACTTTGGCGTTTAATTTTTTTCAGCGACATTTTTGACCATAATGTCTTGAAGGAAAGTTGTTCAAAATGAAAATAGCTTTCATTTGATGTGCATATTGTGATAAAAAAATTTTTTTCGAATTTTTTTGACAATTTTGCAACCGTAGCTTAAAATTTTTTGTTTCAATATAAAATGATCACTCATATCACTGAAATGTGCGGTTTCTTAGCTTTAAATTGATGTATTAAACATAAGAATACGTTGAAGCTTTGCTGAGTAATTTAGCCGTGAAAATGCAAATCAAAAATGAAAAACCTAAAAAGCTGATAAATCTTCGAAAAAGTCAAATTTTTGATTTAATTTCTTAAAAAATTGAGTATGGCTTTTGGTAACTTTTTCAACGGAAATATGCAGTCCTAGAAAAGGTCTAATTTTTGAAAAAGTGAAACGTGTGGGCAAACCTTACATTTTTGTGTAGCGAAGTCGACTACTTTTTTTGGACCTGGGTCCCAGCTGCCGATTGCGATCGAGTTGAAAATTTGCACAATGAAAGAAAGAATATAAATGCAGACGTGAAAGTTTTTCGATTTTCAAATTTTGGCTCGCAGCACTTTTTGTAGTCGCTCAAACACAAAGGATTTTTGAAAAATCGTTTTTTTGCAAAATCAAAAATAGAAATAAAAAATCGAAGATCAATCACGTCTAGAGTTTTGAAAGATCTTTCTATTGATACCAAGATCGTCAAAATCGGTTGAAGTTTCGCTGAGCTAGGTCAAAAATAAAATTAGTGTGAATAGGAAATTCGACATGGTCATAAAATTTGACACATTCACATTAAAGTGCTGAAATGTATTGTAAATAGGTTTTTTTGAGGTCTCTTTGATGTAAAATCAAAATGGTATTAGTACTGACAGCATGAGCTTAGCGCCAAACATGACTTTTTGAGGTGAGCGCCACCTTAAGAATTTTGCTTGTAAACATATTATACATATGTTTGAAATAATGAAATGTGTACGTGCACAGATTTTGTATGTGATACATACGATATATACACATATGTCATACAAAGCTTACAGACCAGGGTTTTTTTTTCAAAATCGGATTTCATCATTCTGGCGTCATTTTTAAACTCCTGTCGTCATTTTTATTTTTCGTTCGTCAAAATTAGATTATGGCTTTACAGTATATAACCGTTGCGCTGCAGCAATATTGCTAGTTATCGTTATCGTACAGTAGCGTACGCGTACCGACAGAAAATTTGCGACCACAATTTTAAAAAAACAGCATTTTTATGAATTTGAAGCGGTTTTGTACCTAAAGCAACCCCGAAATTTCCAGCTTTTGCCTAAAAATGGAAAAATTTTTGCAAAAATTGAAAATATGTCGCAATTTTTAGCTTTTTGCTCATTTTTAAAGCAATCTGGGGCAAATTTTAAGTTTTCGGGCACCTTTTTCAACTTTGAGGAGGGTATGCTTCCCCTGGAATCTCAAATCTCGGGGGGAACACCCCCAGACCCCCGTGTACATCTGCGTGCCGAAGATTTCGGTAAAATTTAAAGTAAAAAAATTTCGGAGAGAGAATGACATTTTCGATTTTTTGTAATAATGCTTTTTTTGCACTTTTTTGCAATTGCAAAAGTGCATTAATAAATGCACTTTTTTGCAATCTAACATAAAAATTAACAGATAATAGCTCATATTGTCCGACCATTATACTAATTATGGCCGACCGAAAACATCAGAGCTAAAGTTTGAACTTAGAATGTCAAGAAGAGTAAGCCAAAGATGAAGGGGTCTAAGAGAGACAACCCTGAAAAACAAAATTGGAGACTTTTTCTCTTTTTTTAGGCCAAACTTGGTCAAGTGGAGACTATATATATAATTATATAACTGAAATTTTTTCGAGCCGGTAAATTAGAAGCGAATCACGTCAGAAGCACAACGTCACATCAGATTAGTGTACTAGACAGGTAAATGTACTCGTTTACACATGCAGAGACTTTGGTGAAAGCGAATAACAAGCCACTAAGTTGCAGGGGTCTGGGGGCGGCAGCCCCCAGAAAAAAAATTGGAGATTTTTTCAATTTTTAGGCCGAATTTGGTCAAATCAGCGTCAATATTTGCTCAAAACGCTTCGTCAAAGCTTCGTCATTTTTATTTTCTGAACATCATTTTTATGTTTCATTTCTGCAAATGACGCCATTTTTGACTAAAAAAAACCCTGTTACAGACTTACATATATTTTCTTTGTTTTCTGTAAAATATGTTGTATGCGTTTTAGCGTGAGCTCATGACGGTGTTGTTGTCTACGCTGAAGGCCGAATTCCAGGTTCCCCTCTATTCGTCGCACTTTCGTTTCCAGGACTATGAGAAACCGGCCTGGTGGCTGCCAGAGCTTCCATGGAGGGCGGACTTCATGCGTTCTATACCCATTGGCCAAGTACGTATAATATATACATAGTTTAATACGATCTGGATCTGGGATACGATCGATCTGGGCGGGTCTGTTTTCGGTACAAAGCCAAAATTAGAGCTAAAGTGCAAGGGCAAACAGTTTTGTTAAAGTTTCTGGAAATTCTGGACAGCCTGGACGGGAACGGAAAGTAAAGCGAAAAAAAGGGTGACTTTTATTTTGGTTGCGCCCATCCTCCATTTTGAACGTACATTCAAAGTAGGGTGCATTCCCATAGTCCGATAAATTTTAATAAAACAACTGTTAACTGTAGCTATGTAGTATGCTGTTGTAATTTGTGTTGCGATACATGTCCTTTTTTAAAATTTAGTATCAATGAAGTATAAACAAGCACTTTTGTTGACGAGCGTAACAGATTTTGCACATGAAGACAGTAAGTATTATTTTACCGTTTCGGTAAAATTCAGCGCGGTGACACCAAACTGTCAGGAACTCGCACACTAATATTGCAAGAACATATGTATTGCTGCATCATGTGTAAACTAAACTTTGTTTTTCCGCCGCCCCGGCTACAAGTCAATGGCTCTTACTGTAGGTACTTTATACTTTATAATAAGCTTCACCAACGCAATAAAGACAAAACAAAACCTATGCTTGATTAAATAATGTAGAATTTTGTCACAAAAGTAGTAAACTTACGTTAACTTTTTAAATTCCGCCAGCAGTCCGCTTTCTGGGCATCAGATACAACGGATCTTCATCTTGTAATTTTAGCCTTCAATTACGGTAGAGGCACGATCGCCGTGTTAGTAGTCCAGAGTAAGCCACATAATATACATGTATTTATGCCTGAGCGATGACGCATAATTGCAACAAACTTGGAGCTTTACACGCTTAAAAACTAGAGATCAGTGCGTCCTTGCCCCTTGATCGTTAGGCGACTATTATAAACGTTTGCTGAGCTGCTGAAGTTAGCAAAAAAGTTAGAATGTAATCTTGCAGACTATCAAACTGCAGCCGTTACACGATTCGATTGTTTGTGTTGGCTATGTATGTCTTCGGCCACTTAAGTTTTGCGCTTAGTGCACTCGTTGTGATGTACTATCGCCTATCTGGCAAACATGGCCTCTATAATTCATAGCATTATCACAGTCAGACGGACACTACACACACACAGACACATACACACGCACGCACACGCCTACATACGCGCGCAATGCCACTCAGCTGCTGAGATCGCTGCAACCTGCAATTGCCAATGGACTGAAACTATGCATGATTTACATGCAAATTTCGTTTCAGTGCATTGACTGAAATTAGTATGCACGGCCGCTGAGGCGGCCGCGCAAAAACTGTTTGTTCACTGTATATAAATTGAAAGGCAGCTGTCCGTACTGCTGCTAGGGCGACTTTGCGCCCCACTGCGTTTTCACTCTGACACTTATATACATGTAACGGGGTCAAAATTTTGGGGGGCCTCTCTGGCCAAATTTTGGGGACCGTCCCCCCCATATTCTATTAAAAATACCCTAAATTTTGCCAATTTTTCCCAAAAAAGTGCCATTTTTACCAAATTTTGCCAGAATTTTGGGGACTCTCCCCCCGGTCTCCTTGATTTTGAGGGGTGTCCCCCCAGCCCCACCCTTATACATGTAATGCCTAGGACACCAGGTGAATACTCGCACATCCCTCACGTTCACAAGTTTGTTTGCTTTTGTTTGAGTATGCTATGCATCTGGTGTTCCCTCGCGGGCTCGTACTTCTTGAGCTGGCGAGGACAGCCTGAACTTCACAGCAAGAATACAGTGGCTGTGACAGGTGGGAAAAAAGGTGGTGGTGCGCTCCCAGCTCGCATTTTGGTCTTTTATCTCGCTATCCAT
>JASANF010015316.1:0-33055 GCA_030248245.1 Trissonchulus sp. WLG1_4 | reverse complement strand
AAAATTTTCAGGTCAGCTTCGAACCATCGTCAGTGACATCGTCAAGCTAACACTCTGACCACTCGGCTAAGCTGACCTGAGCCACTAAGTGCTAAATAGTCTTTAAATTTACAATGGTGATTAAATAATTAATATATTGTCATTTGCAGCTAGTTTTGTTACATTGTGTGCATCTGCATATAATTGTTTTTATTAGAAAAACGTTGTATTCAAACAGCGAGTTAATGGTCAACTTTAACTGCTCAGCCAAGCAGAATATAATTTGTAGGCGGAGACAAAACTGATTGGTTGGTGCGAAAAAACCATAGTTGCGAAACAATTAATCCAAATTTATAAGTGTTGGGAAGAATAAGTTTAGGAATGACACCGCACTAAATTAAATCCGACTAAATTTAGTCCGATTATAAATTTGGGCCACTCCTAAACTACCGGACTAAACGGTTTACCGCGTGAAATAAGTCCAGCTTGATCGGACTAAACGGAGTTAAAAATCAGCGCGCTAGCTGTTAAGGTGGTAGTTACGTTTTCGAAAGTTTTTATAACGCGCTATAACTTTTGGTTGACTCAATGAATTTAATAGCTATCTTTTTCACGTTTAAGAACTTGACTGAAACTACACTTATGCACATTATCTAGCTTAAATCTGTAACAAGCTAGTCAGCAGATACTGTTAAGGCCTATTCACATGAGGGAGCATGAGCGGGCGCATTGCATGGCGTACGCCATGGCGCATGAGCGGGCGCATGAGAGGGCGCATGAGCGGGCGCACACGCACACTTGCCTACTGCATTGTGTGAAATAATGCAGCAGGCTGTGGGAAAACAGAATGCACCCGCTCACACAATGCACACAAGCACAATGCACACAATGCACACAATGCAGTAGGCAAGTGTGCGTGTGCGCCCGCTCATGCCTCTCTCATGCGCCCGCTCATGCGCCCTCTCATGCGCCCGCTCATGCGCCCTCTCATGCGCCCGCTCATGCGCCCTCTCATGCGCCATGGCGTACGCCATGGCGTACGCTATGCTGCAAAATGAGCCCTGTGTGAATAGGCCTTTAAAGTAGTCAAATTTCGTGAATTTTTGCATTTTTCTTATTTTGCTTGTAAAATTGATAGTGTAACTCCAACTAATTTCATTCTTTACACCAACATAGCCAATAACAGGATGAATTTTAATGCTAAGTTTGGCGCATTTATATGATGCAGAAAAGAAGTTACGGACCTTTAATTTTAAATTTTGTAGAATTTTGAAAAATTTACAAATATTTGAATCTCACTGTAATTTTTTCACGAAATAGGCTAAATTGACACATCAGAAATTGTCTAAAAAACATGTAAAATAACGCATAAAACGATTGCAACATCGAGACTTGAGATTTAGTCCACAGAAGTACATTTTTACAGATTTCTGTGAATGAAATTGATGTAAAAGCAAACAAAATTTTTGAAATTTTTGGTATAAAGTAGACACATATGTGTGCCAATTTATCTTAATTTTTGAACAAAATCCTCTTAGTAGTTGTCAAGTTTTGCCGACTTTTGTGTAATGTACTTTAGTTTAAAAAGAAATGTTACATAAATGTGACGTAATCTCAAAATGTGAAAAGCGGAAGGATAAATTTTGGCATCTGAATTGAAAGTTTTTGACAGGCCCGTGTGTCATTTTTTATTTTTTCAATAAAAGGCCGTTTTGACTAAAAAATATTTTATGTGAAAATTAAAAATGATTGTTTCAAGCTATTTTAGCAAGCATTTATCTCGTAATAAATTATAGTTTCCTAAATTAATATGCGTACTATAAATTATTGATTGAAAATTAAACGTAAGTTGTCAAGTGTTACTCCTGCAAAACTGTCGAAAACTTTACTACCACCTTAAGTCCGCTTAATCCGGAGATTTTGGAATGGCTTTTTTCAGCATAATTTTTCAACCATTTAGTCCAATTATAATTAACCCTTTAATCCGATAAATGAATAGGCCCTAAGGGCCTATATATTCCTTTACCGGATTAATGGGTCAATTATAATCGGACTAAAAGGTGTAAAAATTATGCTGAAAATGGCATTCCAAAACCTCCGGATTAAGCAGACGTAACTTTTAGCGCGCTGCTTTTTAATCGGACTAAACGGACTTAATTATGCACGCTTATGTTAAGCGTGCATGTTAAATCCTTTCAGTCAAATGGTAGTTTTGGAATGGGGTCTGACTAAAATTAAGTCGCTGACTTATTTTAACTCGCTTAGTCATTTTAACCAGATTTGTCATTCCAAAATCTCGAACTAAAATAAATCCAGTCTGTTTACTCCGGTAAAAGAATTGGCCCTAATAACGGATAACTGATAATTATCAGTTATCAGTAAACGCCGTGCAACGCATTTTACAGATAATTTACTGATAACTGATAATTAATCAGTTATCAGTGTTTGGTGCAACGAGGCCCCGGACCTGAGGTAGAGGAAAAAAAGCTGAAAATGGCGAAAAAACAATACACACAATTAGTACGCATACATACACACAATTGTGCAAACGATAAAGTTGATTTGTATAATAGACTGAAGTCTGGACAAGAAACAGTTAAAATTTTTGCAGTAAAACAAAGCATACAAATTATACGAGCTTGAGAACGATTTGATGGCAATCCAATTAGACAAGTGTAGGTTATAGCACGATGTAGAGTGCACTCAGTAATTTATACGCACTGTTACGTGAAGCTCCAAGTGCATAAACGAGTGCGCGCAGCGCACGAGTTTATGCACGCGGGCTTCACGTGCCAGTGCAAATGATTGCTGAGTGCACGCTACAAAGTATTATAATGTACTTATGTTATAACTGTTTTGAAATAACAGTGCAATAACTAAGTGTTTTGTTGTTTTTTTGGGGTCTTTTATGCACGCCTACAGCAGTGCTATAACTAACTTATACGGCACGCTGTGAATCTAGCAGCGTGCACTTAGTTATTGTCGTTAGTTATTGCACTGTTATTTCAAGACAGGTATGATATAAGTATGGGTTATGGCACTGGTTGGCGTGCTATAAGTGATTTATACGCATGTTTCTGTGAAACTCCGAGTGCAGGGGCACGAGTGCGCGAAGCGCACGAGTGAACCTGCACGAGGGTTTCACACATGCGTATCAATTACTTTTAGCACAGCCACCAGTGCTATAAGTGACTTGTAAATCGATTCGAGTATAGCGTGCAGTATAAGTAGACTGCACGCTGCTGCATGCAGTATAAGTCAGGTTATTGCACTTTAGTGTAACACTGAATCGAGTTACAATTAAAATTATATGTAAGACTCAAAGTATATACGCCGGTCTCACATTGTTCACCTTATCAGTTTCTCACGTACATTGTCTCCCTCTCACTCACACATTCACGATTCACGACCACCGTCTCAAGTATTTTTCCTGTTGTGTCACAGCACTAACAGGTCTTTAATTTTGATTCTGTACAAAAACACTGAGCTTGTGTTAATCTTTTGTCAGTTGGCTTGTGTAACCTGTGCTTAAGTTCAACAGCGCGGGTGTCACATTAGCAGTTTGCAGTGTTTCCTACGTTAGTTCGGATGGATTCAGTGCTAAACTACAAGGGCTAGTGAAAACACATCTACTTTATGTGCAATACCCTTTGAGATTATGGAACGCAAAAAAGGTGATATCAGGGACGGAATCGAAACCCCTGGCATCAGATTTGAACTCGAACTGAATTGAAGTACATATGTAAGTTTATTGTTATCAATAAAACATTATCTTAGATTTTATCGTGACAGTTTGAAGATTTATGTGATCAATTATTTTTACTGAACAGACATTGTAGATAAATAGAACAGACAAATAGAATTTAAAAAAACATTTTTTAATTTAAGCTTTAATATATGTTAACCTTAACACTGGACGAAAACATCAAATTGAGCACCAAATTTTATGCAGATGGACTGTCGTTAATAATGATTTTTATTTATTGTTTATCGTAGCCGAAATAACTCAGTTGGCAGAGCATTAGACTAAAGATTTAAATGTCCTTGGTTCGGTCCCGGGTTTCGGTCGGATTTTTTTGAATCAAAATTGCTGTTTTTAATCAATTATTTTGCCAATTATTGAAGCTTTCTCTAGTTAACATAATTCTTTTATTTAATTTATACATTTCATTTATTAGATAGGTATGTATGTTTAACATTATACTACGAAAGTATAATTTCCAACATAAATGCTCGTTATAAATTTCTTGTTCCTCAGCAGACGCACTTGTGTTACTCTGGTTGCATTCATGACAAACTTCTGTTTCCCTGGTATTGTAGTTACCAAACAGCTCAACTCAAAGTATGAGTGAGTTGCAGTATATATAAGGCGACAAAACCACTTTAGCCACCAGCCGCAGGAAGGCTACCGTATAGCGAGATACCGCTGCACAACAGGTTTTAACTGACCTCTGGTCAGTTTATTTGAAAAAATGCTTGACGCTTACTGAAGCTTTTGCCGCAGACTGGGCTTATTTGCAACAACATTATACTTGACGGATTGATCGGACTCGTATACACTAAAACAACGTTGCCTACTAAGTGAGCTTGAAACAATGCACTGTTCTGTCATACTGTGCACTGTGTTACTACATACTACATAGCAGCGTTTGTTAAGGTGGCACTAACGAATGTGCAGTGTTTTTCAAGAAGCTAGTATTCAATAATTAGTTTTAGAACATATTCTTTATACCGAGTAGTTATACTACCGGTATAGACACAGTAAGGTTTACAGAACTTTTTAAAAAATGGTGAAATAATAATTTGAAATACATAATAAGTAATAATGAAATACATAAATGTAATACGAAGTTTCATTTTAAAAAGGGTAAAAATAGAAACGTAAAGTGAATAGGTTTCAGTTTAAAAAATGGTAAAATAGCAACCAACTACTTTGCTTAGATTCGGCAGTAAAACTACTGTCATTGTCCAAATCAAACATGTATTCATTTTTGTTTAGTTTTGTTGATGTTTGCTTGGTATATATAACTAGAGTTCCTTCCTTAAGGAAATTTTGCGGGCCGGGCCGACCTCTGTGCTCGCGGGCCGGCCGGGCCGGCCCGGCCCGGGCCCGGCCCGCGGCCCACCACCGGCCCGGCGGGCCGGTGGTGGGCCGGGCCGCGGGCCGGGCCGGTGGTGGGCCAGGCCGCGGGCCGGGCTGGGCCGGTGGTGGGCCAGGCCGCGGGCCGGGCCAAGTTTAAACAAAGCCAAATTTTTCCAAAAAAGCCAAAACCTTCGAAAAACACGACTATAAGCTAATTCAAACACATAAACACTGATATGACAATGTGGCAGGGTATGTTTACCCCCCTTGTTGCAAAACTGAGAGAACTGGAGAAAATTTTACTTTTTCTTCAAGTGCCAACAACAAATGCCGATTTTGGGTGGAATTTTTGCTCACGACGGAAACTTCTCCCCTGTTTTACCCTTGATGGAACCCCCGTCTCTCCCCTGGCACCAAATTTTGGAGATGGGTCTCCCCCCCATTCCCACTCAACTACATGTTGGGTCATACATGTGTTAACATTACAAATTTAGAAATTTCTTGAAAATTCAATTCAAAAGTACACAGGTAGGCTCAGTGAAAAGCCATTTTGTTAGATAGTGTTAGACTATTTATACAATTTTTAGCCTTTTTGACCGCTTTTTGTGCAATTTCGTGAAATTTCCAATTTTATTACTGGTCGGCCCGCGGCCCCCGGCCCACCACCGGCCCGGCCCGGCCCGCGGCCCGGCCCACCACCGGCCCGCCGGGCCGGGCCGACCCCTCAAAAAACCGGGCCCGCGGCCCGCGGCCCGCCACCGGCCCGCGAAGGAACTCTATATATAACACAAAAGTGTTCTCAGAAATACAAAGATAAGTAAACCTACTGTGATAATTAATTGAATTTTTATTTTTTCTGTCAAAAATATAATAAATAAAATTTCCATTTATATTGAATTGATCTGTCAAAACAATCAAAATTGGTACTTATTTGTTTTACTTGATTTATTGTCTTGTCAAAAATTAAACAGAATTGGATAATCAATACTTAAATGCCTTGTCAAAAACTTGAATAATTAAATTAATTACTGAGTATTAATTATCGCCAGTCATAAATTATATTAACTTTATTTATTGTCTTATCAAACTCATGATCAAGAATTAATCATTTATTTAAGAATAGTTACTGATTTTTTCCTTCAAATCAAAATTTCTTAATCTAGACATTAATTTTTGTATGGTTAATTAATCAGAACTTGTTTTATTTATTTGTTGTCAACAAAGATTGACTATTATATCTTTATTTGATTTAGTACCTTGTCAAAAAATAAAAAAATGTTGTTATCATTAATCAAATAATTTACTTGTTCAAGTAAAACTATGATTTATTGCTTTAAAACAACTAATTGAGAAAAAGTTTTTGGATTTTTTCTTCATTTTCGTTAGTAATTTTGGTGATTTTTCTGTTTAATTTTTTCCCTTGTTTAGTTGGTTTGTTTCAATATTTTGGGATTGTTTTTTTTATTTGTTTTTAAGATTTATTCTAATGTTGATATTTGATAAAGTAACTAAATATAAACTTCAATAATCAACCACTTCAAGCAAACTTGTTTACTAAGTACAAACTTAAAATGCGAGGTAATAGGTTAGCAGACTAGTTAACCCTTTTATTCCTGACTCTTGAAAATTTGTATTATGTTCAAGCAATGAGGGTGGAGGATTTAATTTACCACTCGGCGGTTAAGACTTAGCTGTGGCTTTGGCGGGTTATTGCTCACTGCTAGCCAATCAGCCACCTGCTCGCGTCCCTTTCAACCTGCATACGGTATTTTTGTTAAGTAATATAATCTGTGAATCATTAATAAGATAATGCAATAGTAGTTTTTCACAACCCAAGAACAGAAAGGGTTAATCAGGCAAAGGTAACGTATAAATATAAATATTCTGTGCAACTGCTTAAATTCATTGCTACCATGACGTCTTACATGTTAGAAATATCTTTAAAAAATATATATTAGACATTAGAGTCGAATGAATGTGTGATTGTTATAGAAATTTACCACTTATGTATGTTACTTTAATTTTCTACGTTAACGTTATTTACTTATATTTGCTCTTACGAAACTTTTGCCGACGACTTCTATGCAGCAGGGGGATCACATAACCGTTTGCAGCACTATGAGATAAAACTAATCTCGAGGTTAACCTTACATTGCACAAGTTATTTTACAAGAAGAAACTTGAGTCAACTGAGATTGATTAAGACCGATCAGTTGTTAAGAACAGATTAACCTCTCGGTTAATTTTATCTTTGCTGCTGACGTTAATAAACGCACTAAACGTTAAAGTAACTAAAGTTACAGATAAAGTCGCGACTATGCTTAGTACAGTTCTGCTTTGCTTTACTAAAAAAATTTTCGGCACGGCGTAACGGGGGAACTGGAATTAGCTTTCATGACGTCTACGCTGTCAAGGCCCCTTCCTCGGATTATCTCCCAAAACTTGGGGCACTGTCTCCATGAGTTGTGACGTCGACTCCTTAAATTAATTAATTTCAACTTATTGCATGAAGGAGCTCATAGAGCTGTACCTAAACTGTCTGTATTCTATACGAGCATTAATCCTGACTTCTAATTGATGAACCCAGATTAAAAATCACGCAATTTCAATAAAAAAATAACGAATTGTAAGCACCAAGAGTACAGCGAGTAGTCACAAAAATAACGCCACCTATTTTGTCTCAGGGTGAACCGTGAACAGTCACTTTAGTGTTTTTGCCTCTTCATTCAGCATTCATCAATGAATGTAAAAACTTCACGTTTTATCTCCTTTTACAGTCTGTGCATGTTCAAACTGTACTGTTAATCTTAGTGTAAATAAAATTACACATTTGGGGATTGGAGAATATAGCTCAATGCAAGAGCACTTGATTTGCAATCCCAAAAAATCTAAATTGAATTCTTGGTTACTTTATCTATTTACAAAATTGGAGAACCTCCTTGTATTTTAACAAACATATTTCAAATTTTCATATAACAAACATCAAGATATGGACCGTTATTTTATGTGGAGGTCCTAGACATTAGAGCAGTACGTTCAGGTGCTCTTGCTTTTAGCCTCCAATCATAACTAAAAGCCTTTTCATAAAAAGATTAAAAATATTAAAATTAATCAGCGATATTAAAAATATTAAGTGTTTAACCACGTTTTCATAAAATCAAGATTAAAAATTCACGCTGCAACAAACTATGAATTTTTAATATTTTTAATCTTCATAGCTGCAACTGAATTTTAATGTCGTTTTCATAAAAAGATTTATTTTAATCTTCGATTTTTAATCTTTTTATGAAAAGGCCCTAAGCAATATCATTTCTGTGCAGAGTGTAAATGACATATAATTTTATACCCGCAAAAATGGTAAATTTTCACACAATACAAAAAATAGTAAGCATTTCCAAACCTTTTCGCTAGCCATTCGGGAAGCAATTTGATGAAATTGAGTAGAAAAATTCCAATTGAGACGACAATACTCTTTCCAAGCTAAAAATATACTGATAAATTTTAAATCCATCAAATATTAAATTCGTCAAATATTAAAGTAAATATCAAATCCATGCAAATGTTATAATGTTATAAAAACTTTATAGAAATATGAAATATAAATCCATGCAAATTTTATAATTTTAAAATTTAATAATTGATAAATTTTTGATTGAAAATACTTTTTTAAAATTTGAAAAATAGCATATATATCAAAATACAATAAACGTTTTGTAGACTAGTTTGGTCAATAAACCAACAAAATTTTCAGACTAAAAAGTCAGCGAAAATTCTCCTTTTATAAGCAAAGTTTTAATGATTTTGATGATAATGCAGAGAATAAATTTTATTTAATCGTGACCTTTTAAACTTAAACAGGATTAATCATCCTGGAGTTACCTCAAAATTTTCAACAAAATTATATGATGATTCTTAACGTAATTTCTAGTTTCTAAGCTAAAAATATAGTGATAAATATTACATCCATCCAATATTAAATCTATCAAATATTAAATTAAATATTAAATGTATGCAAATTTTATAATTTTATGAAAATTTTGTAAAATTTTATTAAAAATTTTTTATTTTTATTTTATTCTTATCCATGCAAATTTTATAATTTCAAATTTAATAATTAATAAAATTTTGATTGAAAATACTTTTTAAAATTCAAAATCTGAAAAATAGCATGTATATTGAAATACCATAAACGTTTTGGAGACTACAGAGTTTTGTAGTTTGGTCAATAAATCAACAAAATTTTCAGACTAAAAAGTCAGCGAAATTTTTATAAGCAAATTTTTAATGATTAATTGCAGATAATAAATTTTATTTAATAGAGATTTTAAAATTAAACAAGATTGTTCATCCTGCAATTATGTTACATTTTTCATCATAAATATATGATGATTCTTAAAATTGATAAAATATAATTAATGATTTTTGTAACAATTGAAAAAAGCAAGTTTTTCATTGTAAAAAAAATTAGTATTGAAAAATACAGGGCAATGGAGGCCCCCCACCCTCATTTTGTATACAAATTCTAGATTAAATATAATAATTGCTTCAGTGACAAATGGATTAAATAATTTTGTCTATTAAGAAACTATTATTAAAGTTTGTCTTTACTCCAACATCCTGGGTAAAATGATATAATAACGTCAAAAATTTTCCAAATGTGATTATCAATTTTAGCCTAAATACACTTACAATTGTAATCATACGTGGGCACTCAGCAGCTACCGCATTCTGAGGGGGGGGCGGAGCAACTTTCCCCGTCTGTTTCTGCTTCGTGAGCCTCACATTTCGCTTCGTTATCCACAGATTTATGCAAATTTTTGCTTCGTGAGCTACCTTCATAACATTCTGGGGTGGGTGAAACACCTGTCTGGGGGGGAGGGGTGAAGATGCCTTCTAGGGGGGGGGGGGGTTGAACCCCCCTCCCAAAAGCCACCAACTCCCCCTCCCACAACGCGCATGAATGATGGCAATCTATGATCAGTATATTAATTACTTCTGAACATTGTTTCAGCAAAAAGTTGCTTTGGTTGCCATCAGTAAACTAGTATTTTTGACGACTAATTTAAGTCATTGTGTGAATATTCATGACAAACACCAATATTCTTGAGGTAGGTACTATTAAGTGCTATGAATATAAATTTTGCTATCATATTGTCTTCTTAAACGAAACAATAAATAATCACCTAACGTTCAATATTAAGTTTTAACGTTATCACTAATGTATATAAAATCCCCCCTTTTTGTAACTGGCAAAACAAGCAAAATACACAACAATTATTACTGTATGTTTGCTAATACACCTCGGTTTTGAGTACGATATCCACATTGGAATAAAAAAAACTGAAGTTCAAGGATAGCATCCTAAAACATACTGTATACACTTTATTAATATTTTCAGCAAGCTATAAGCGAAACATTTGGAGATAAAGAAAATTTGAAGTTGTATGCGCAAGAGCTGTGCTTGTATCAGAAACTTCAGTTTGCTGACAATTGTAGAATGTTTTTAAAATATTTGTTGTCACAACATCATTTGCTTGTTCCTATACTACGTGAAAAACTTCAAGCTGAGAGAGAATCAATAAAAAATCAGCATCGTTTTACTAATCAAACAACTACATTATTGCCTACGATAATAACGACAGCAGTACGTATGTGTGCGACGGGTGTCTTTGTGCAAAGCCTAAAAAATTACAAGTTGTTCAAAGCAAGCACAATATTGCTGCACACAAGAAAACTCATGTTTATTGCACAACGTGTAAAGGCACTCATACAGCAGCAATACTGAAGAATCAGGCAGCATACTATAAGCGGTATTGTTGCGCTCACAATAGTCACATTCCTGAATTTTCTTTTCATCATATGCACTTACTCGATTCAAGCAATGCAATGGATTATTGTTGTGATCATGGCCACTAGAATTGTTTCAGAAATCAAGAAACATGTTGTGATATTTTGTACATTCACTATATATTATTGTTAGGCTGTTGCCAATGTGGTTTGTCATGCAGATTTTATCAAAATTTGTTCCCTATTAGCATTTTATAAAGCTAGTTTTATTTATAAAATAAAAATTAACAGTTGACGTTGTTAGTGAACAGTTGATGTTGTTATTGAACAGTGAACAGTGAATAGTAAAATTTTTTAAAAGAGTATTGTATTTATGGTCTAATGTGAAAGAAAATTATATTTTAATTACTTTAATTTGTTTAATTACTAAATACATTATAAACTACATTACAGAATACTAAACTTGTATATTTTAGTGATTCTAGTAAGTTTTCAATCTCAACTATAATAAAGTTAATGTTCACCTATAAACATTTTAAATTTACGAAACGTTCGAGTGTTAGTAACTGTTTTTAAAAAAATATTTTGAAGCATATTAGAAACAGAAATATCAATGTCCATAGATAGACAAAAACTGCGTCATTACAAGATGGGAACGTCACATTAGACAGTCTATTACACAAGGAAATGTAGCATAATATACTCGTGAGTCGGATAGACAAAAACTGCGTCATTATTCCCATTGTGTCTATTTTAGCGTTCATTTATCATGGTAGTTAGTCGATTGTCATCTCCTGCTGATATGAGGTTGCAACTAGGTCGTGGTGCTGTCACTAAAGGTTTGACTTTGACGAAAACAGATACGGACAAAATAAGCGCGAGCTGGTCAATTGTTAGCATTATTCCAAAACCGTATTGTTTAATGACCAAACAAAGCGACAAAACGGAAATGCCCTTGGAGATTACTGCAGCTGCTAAGCTGTCAAAGTATGAAGCAGGAACTTTTGCAATTGCTGAAGGACCTTATAATGATCCACGTCCCCATGTGTACATGATCTACAACAGAGTTGATTCCGACAAGCTGTTGAGTGATTTAATTTACGAAACAGGACGTCTTTCCGAAACTGTTGTCAAAATTTTATTTGCACAAATTTACCTTACCGTTGTGAATTTAATCAAAAGTTACAATATAGCGCTCATAAATTTTACTTCTGAACACATTATCGTGGACAGCAAAGAAATGTTGCCAAAATTTTTAGTTATAATGAAAGTGTACAAACTGAACCTTGGTTTTTAAAAGCTAAAATTGCTGCTGAAGCTATTCCTGAATCGCTAAAGCCTGGTTGGTGTGAAGATTGGATTGAACTTGGGTCCTTGCTTGTGTATCAGTTGGAACTATTAATGTTCTACATGTTTACTGGGAAAGCCTAAGTGGCCTAACAGCCAAAATGGATCAGGAAATAGTAATCCAGTTTAGAAGCAAACTATATGTACTGATACCTATGTACGTCGAACGTTATTACGCGTCTAAGTTCGCAGCAAGTTCGTGTTTGGCATAATTGAAGTATGTAGTTTTGACTTTGAGTTCTCGAGCCATTTCAACAAATATGATCAAGCTCGATAAAAGTTGAAGTTTTGTATTACATACGCAGCCGAAATTAGAACTACTGCAAAAATAAAATTTTTAGCATGCCGCGCTAAATTTTACCGATACGGAAATATAATATAAAATGGTCGTGTAGAAAAAATCTACTCTCGTCAACAAAAGTGCTTGTTAAATAAATTTTACATCCTGCTTTTAATTAAGCAATACCATTTTGCCTGCTTATAACCAGTCTCAATTTTATGAGATGTGTTTAAATTGAAGTTAAGGTAACGCTCAGCAAAAAAAGTCGTGTTTGGCGCTAAGCTCGTGCAATTAGTAGCAATACCACTTTAAGGTGGTAGTTACGTTTTCGACAGTTTTTATAGTTTGGTATAACTTTTGATTGGCTCTATGAATTTAGTTGTGGTCCTCTGCACTTTAAAGAACTAGCATAATAGTACATTTATGCTTATTAACTAACTGATATCTTTAACGAGCTTGCCAGCAGACACTGCCAAAATAGTCAAATTTAGCGATTTTTTGCATTTTTTATGTTTTGCTTGTAAAACAAAGAGCTTATCATGAACTATTTTGATTCCTTGCAACAACATAGTCAATGTTAAAATCTCCTTCAACCCCAAGTTTGCTGTATTTAGATGATGTAGAAGAGAAGTTGCACATGTTCAAAGTTGATTTTTTTCGAATTTCAGTAAATATGCACATTTTTGATTTGTTTTTGACTTTTAATTTGCAATATGCTTACTTAAAACAAATAATCAAAATGACACATCAGAAATAGTTTAGAAAAAATGTAACATAATTGCACAAAAGATTGGAACACATAGGGTGGATTTCACAGAGGTGGTTTTACTAAACCATGGTTTTACGTACGTTTTTATACCTGCAGCATAGCAGGTCTCTGTTTTGCTAAAATTTCAACTGAGCTAAAATCATGGTTTTAAAAAATTTAGGAAATTCGTAACGAATCGGGTGATATTTTGTAATAAAATTACGTGCAAATCATATAAAAACGTGCGTAGAACCATGGTTTAGTAAAACCACCTTTGTGAAATCCACCCATAGACTTGAGATTTAGTCCACGGAAGTGCTTTTTTACAGATTTCTTCAAGTTAGTTTAGTATCAAGCAAAATCTAAAAAAACTAAGTTTTTGAAATTTTAGTATACCGTAAGACACATGTGCGCTAAATTATCCCAAATCTTGAACTAAATTTTACTATTGATAGTCAAGTTTTTGAGATTTTCGTTCAATACGTCATTGTTTAAAAAACGACGTTACATAAATGTGACGTAATTTCAAAAAGCGAAACAAGAAAGGATATTTGGCATTTAAATTTATTTAAATTTAAGGTTTTTGATATGCCCGTGTGTCATTTTTTTAATAAACGACCGTTTTGACTAGCTACTACTTTCGCTTAGCAAAACCTAAAAATTGGAAAAAATTGTCCTAACAGGCTTAAAAATATTTTCTGTGAAAATTAAAAATGAGTATTTTAAGCTACTTTAGCAAGAATTTATCCCATTAGAGTTAAGAGGTTTCCAAGTTAATATGCGTAGTACTATTTTTTATTGAAAATTTATCGTAAGCTGTTAACTTTCATTCCTGCAAAATTTTGGAAAACGTTACAACTACCTCAATTGTAGATCTAATAGATGTTAAAAAAATGATTTGCAATACTTTTATGGTGGTACTAACGAATGTGCAGTGTTCTTCTACAGGGTAGTACTTGGTGAATAATTGATTTTGAAGCAACTTGTTTATGTCGTTGGAAAGCGCTATGTGTCCTCTACAATTGTGTGAACTTCCAGTGTATAACTACAAATGTTTTACGCGGCACGTGATATAAGCAGGCCAATTTGACTAATTTGAGCACCGTCAAATCTGTCCACTTTTTGACCAGTTTGAACATCAAAAACATGCAAAAAGGCAAAGACATTTAAAAATAAAATATCTAGACCCAAAATAAACGATTTTATGATTCGTCAATCATTAAATGAAATATAAGCTTTCAAAGTCAAAAGTGTCTAGTCACACGCCGCTTTGGGGTTCTATATCTACGCAAAAATAAAAGCAATTTAAAAAATTTTCATTTTGGGTCTAGAAAATTTGCAAAAGTTTAATTATGTTCGTTTTTGCGATCGTGCATTTTGGGTCTAGATATTTTATTTTTAATTATTTATGCCATTTCATGCATGTTTTTGTTGTTTAAGGTGGTACTAACGAATGTGCAGTGTTTTTCAACACGCTAGTATTCAATAACTAATTAACTTTAGAGCATATTCTTTATATCGTTAGAAAGCGCTACTTTTCTTCTACATTTAAGTAAAATTTTATTGTACAACTGTAAAGATGATTTGTATGGCACGTGTTAAAAGTAGACCAATTTGGTTTTTTTGAGCACTTTCAAATCTGGCCACTTTTTGAAGAGTTTAAATAACAAAAACATTCGAAAAATGGCAAAAATATTTAAAAGTGAATTATCTAGACCCAAAATGCACGAATTTATGATTTGTCAATTATTAAATGAAATATACGGTTTCAAACTAAAAAGTGTCTATTCACACTCAAGTTTCGGATTCTATATCTGCGCAAAAATATAAGCAATTTGAAAAATTTTCATTTTGGGTCTAGAAATTTTGCGAAAGTTTATTCATGTTTGTTTTTGTGTTTATGCGCTGCGCATGCGCTTAGAAAAGTGGCCAAAACTGTTAAGTTTCCATTCTCCTGTTGTGTAGTTTGGCTTGTTGGCTTGGCTTGCTCCTAAAAATTTTTCAGATGCTCCCGCTAACTTCATTTGCCATTTTGTGTATATGAATTAATTTTTTACAGACTTTATTTTTAAAAAATACCGTTTTAATCAACTAATTTTTTTCAAAAACTTAAAAACCACTGCACATTCGTTAGTACCACCTTAAACTCGCCAAAAAGTGGCCAGATTTGAAAGTGCTCAAATTGGTCAAATTGGCCCGCTTATATCAAGTGTCACATAAAACATATTTGTAGTTATACAACGAAACTTCACACAATTGTAGAAGAGAAATAGCGCTTTCTAACGACATAAACAAATTGCTTCAAAGTTAATTATTAACTATATACCAGCCTGAATTATCATTCATTGTATACCAAACGTGAGTGGAATTTCGGCTTGCGATTTCTCTTCACAGCTACATAGCTGTTGCAGAACCAATAGCTCATTTTGCTTGCCATAATGTGATCGAGCGGTCGCAAAATGTCATTTTTGATGAATATGATTGATATATTGAAAAACACTAAAACGACGTTTTTCGAAAATCCTAAATTTAACTAGATTTCTTAAATACCATGGATTTGTTCAAAATCAAATTTTGCGACCGCTCGAAGACAACGAGGTGCATTAATGTGCCAAATTTTAATTTTCCTTGTTGAGCCAACTTTTTAAAATCGCAAGCCGAATATTTGGGTTTGTATTAACACGCACTATATTTCAGCATCACGTGGAAAATACAGCTTTATTTTACAAAAATTTTACACCACACTCAATAAAACACCGAAAATTTTAATGTATGTTTAAGTAAAACACAACTGCTTGTGTTTTTCAATCTGCCAAAATCATTACATACATACGTTGTAAATGCACTGGCTTGTTCAGCTATTTCCGTGAAAATCCATTTTTTTTTGCTAAAAAAGCTCAAAAATTTTTGAAAAATTTTCATGTGATATGCACATCAAAATGAAGGAAATTCAAGCCTTAACAACTTTTGTTCTTGCGATGTACATTGTTTATTTTGTATGTTTATTTTTGCGCATTTTTGAAATAATGGCCAAAACCCACCACATTTCAGGACCGCCACCTGAATTTTACTCTCCTTACAGCTAGGCTCCACATGTGTGAGTGTGCGTGTGTTTTTTTAAAAAGACGTATCAGTGCAAGTTTTGATTTAGGCTAAGGCTAAGGCTTAGTCCTAGAGTTAATAACAAGCTTAGATTGGGCTTAGGGTCAGGCTTAGGCTTTTATAATTTTGAAATTTGTATGTTTATGTGATGAGCCTCGCTGTAACTAAAGCTACGTTTAAATGCCGATTAAATTTAGTAATTTACACAATGAAGTTTTTACCGCAGTTTGTTCGCAGAGTTGAAGTTACGTTTGATAAATAATATGGCGATTCGGCCTAACGGTAAACGACAGTTGCTTCCTGGAAGTCTGTCTCACCAGTGCATCACTTGGTGATGATAATAGCAACACTGGGACTAAGCCTGAGCGTGAGCCTAAATCATACGCCTAAAATGGAGTTTTTTGAAAACGCACTGCATCCTTCTTCTTCGTTTCCCCCGGCTTTGTGGCTGCGGCTGGTGCTACATACGCCGGCCGTCCTCACGGAATATGTGTATTGTGTATCACGTCTCTTGGGCACTCCCAGAGGTTATGTATTCGGGCTGTTCTTCCCATCACTGTATCCTCGCGGCAGTTGAGCCTTGCGGGAATTAGGAAGGAGAGCAGAATAAAATTTATTAGTTTTGCTCAATAATAATGGTCAATAATTTTTTTAAAATTGACGAAATAAAATAACTTATAAAAAATAAGATAAACATAAAATAACTTTTCTGTAAATTTCTGTAACATTTATCGCACAATGTTTGTAAAAAAATGTCTCTAAAAGAGTGAGAAACATCTCGCAAACTTGTAGAAGATATATATATATATCTTTTACAAACTTTATAATTTATAATTTTTTATAAAATATATATGTATATGTTATAAAAAATTCAGAATCCCTACTTTTTCCCATTGAAATTTTAACTAAGTCGAACCTGTTTTTTACACAGGCCAATTTCATGTTAACATAAATTAATTGATTAATTGAACGTCTTGATTTGCTGTGATAGTTGATTGTAAGAAAAAAACCCTTTAAAATAGCTGCATCTTTATGATTCCTTGTGCGTGATATCCTTTATTTTATTAATATTTTTCTTGCAATTTTTATTTTTTAGCGTTTTTGCCATTTTTGTTTTTTTTTTAGCATTTTTTGCAATGTTACCGGCAGCAGCCTCAGTCTATGCCCAAGAGCTGGAACAAGATCCGTTCGATCCGGACGATTTTGTGGAGAGGCTTGCGTGGCGTCTGACGGGAGGCGAAGCTCCAGAGCCGTTGGCGTTGCACAGAAGCTTGGAGGAAGAGATTCAAAGTTTACAGCTGCTGAGCGATCAGTATGAGTCGAAGATCAATCGGCTGCGAACGCAGTGTTTAGAAGAAGATGAAGAATTTTATACGACGTTGGAACGTCTGCAGGTGTATTGCATGTTTTTGAAATATGTATCTGGGTCAAGCAGTTTGAAATAAATTTTGTATATATTATAAAGAATGTGTTATTTGACTCATGCGATTTTATTGAATTGTACCGTTTTCGTAGGCAATGAAGCGAAGGCATATAAAACAATTTTATGATATTTTTTTGGACAGTGGAGAACACATATATATACCGGAAATTTTTCCTAGCCGAGCCGCAAAGCGAATGGGACGACACTGTATGCTAACTTTTCACTGCACTGCGTCACTTTTTTTTTACAATTCTGTGAAATTGAAAATTTGTGAAACGTTTTTAAAGGTCCAATCTGCTTCAAGTGGTCACGCTCAAATGCTCAAAAAAGTCTGGACGAAACTTAGCTGGTCAGTGTTTTTTCATTTTTTAGTCGGAAAACGAAGAAGCTTTTGAGCATTTGCAAAAACTGGACACCAAAATCAACGCCGTGTCGGCGCAGGTGGTTCATCTGGGCGATCAGCTACAGTCGGTGAATGCTCCCCGGGCGAGGGCTTACGAGGCTTTGCAGCTGATGCGATATTTCAACGAATTTCTGTCCGATCAGCCACTGGAGTCGGAAATTTTCACGGATCCCGATCATTTGCTGGAAGCCGGCGACGTGATTCACAAACTGCACACCATTGCTCAGGAATTGTCGGCCGAGAAATTCGGCACTGTGCAAGTTTGTGTTGGGTTTTTTGTGAAGTTTGTACGAATATATTATTGAGCATTAATGTGTGAAATGGGGATGTGAGAGACCGTCCCCCACCTAAAACCGGAGGGTTTGGGGGGGGGGGGTAACCGCATGTTCACCGTACACCACTGGTGTAGGCAGCGTGTATAAGAATTGATAATTGATGGATGGGTAATGAATGAAAGAATTAAATACATTTATATACTGTTTAGCATTTATATACTATTTTCGAAGGTTTCGTCAAGAATTCTGGGTGAGGATTAAAATATTTAAAGCATTAAAATTATTATTAAACATGCTATAATTGAATTGTTTTAGGACAGAATATCGTTCCAGTATCAGGACATTGAGCGTCGATTGATTGACGAATTTATCCGTGTTTACAGACTTGGTCAGAAAGGCAAGATGAAGCAAATTGCCCATGTCATTGCTCCCTTTAAAGGTAAGGTCAAAAACAGAAAAAACTTATAGATTTTTTAGTTAAGTTGCTAATTTTTTAGTGTTTTTCTATGTCCTAATGGTTTTTCGCTATGAAATTATTTTTTAAGTCCGCAATAGACATGAAGAAATTTAATCATAAACTGATGAATATTTATCCGAATGCGATGCCTTGCCGTAATAATAATTTATATATATATATATATATATGAAATATATATATATATATATATATATATATATATATATATATATATATATATATATATATATATATATATATATATATATATATATATACTTATCCTATCCTATCCTATTAATAATGATAATGGAAGTCTCGACTAACTGCACCCTGAATCTGAAAGTGCCACATATTTGTTATCTAGACGTTTGCGTTTCGATTCTCGTGTAATCGCCGGGTTGTTGAGTTATACGCCACGTAAAATGGAGTTATTTGTTTGTTACAGCTAGCAACGTTTAATACGTTGTTGCTAAAAACCTAGTTCTTATTATCGGCTCCAGCCAACAGCCTACATGAAGCGCCAATACTTTTTATTATTCTGGTTTACTTTCTGTATGACATTTGAGTGACGTAAATTGGAGTTATTTTTACTCCGCAAATCCTCCGCGACACACCACTTTAGTAGTTAGTCGTTTTTGAAATTTACCCAGAAAAATGACCACAACTTTTGCTATGAATGTCGCAAAAACACAAAAATTGTATCACTGGAAAGACAATTTTGAGCGCTTTCCAATGAAATGTCACATGACTGTGCCACTTCCTGAAAATAGTTCTGAATTCTAAATAGAAAAAATGGCGTACGCTTAACGTTACTTCAGGGGGTCATGTGACCTATCATTTGAAAGCCCTATCCATTTGCTTACTGATGACGCTTTAACTATTACTGTACCACCGCTGTATCAAAAGTTATGCCCCCCGAAAAATTTTTATCAAAAAGGCTTGCTACACAGATCACACAGATCACATCATGTGTGATCAAATCTCCAGAAAAATGCGTTTGGGCTAAAATTTAAAAAATTTTCAAAATTTTAAAACGTAAAATTAAATAGACTCGACTTGAGTAAGCCTGATCTGGTCGAACTAGTCTAACTAGACGCACTAGACTTGTAATAATTACATAATATTTACATAATATTTACATAATATTTACATAATATTTACATAATATTTACATAATATGAACTATATATACTAAAAATAATGATAATGACAGATTCTTCAACATACTTCTCAATACTTCTCAAAAATGTAGTACAACCTGTGGGAAGCGTGGCACAAGGTATAATTTTTTGATAAAAAGTGTCTGGGGCTGATTACAGCGGTTTTTGTCCGGGCGCCAAGGTCAAGACTACCGTCAACTTTTAGTAAGGGGGTCATGTGACCCATCAATCGAAAGCGCTTTATCTCATCAATCGAATAATGAAACTCTCAAGTCGCTACGACCCGCATGACAAAAGTTATGGGACTTTAAAGGAATTCACCCCATAGAACACTTTTATCATAATTAAATCGTAATTACTACATTACGAAAAGTGTTCTTTTTCTTATATCCTTAAAGGCGCCATAACTGGCCTTTAAGAACTCGGACGGACACAAGAATAGCATCATTGGATTGCTGGAATGCAGGGCTTTCGAAAGAGGGGTCACATGACCACCTGGCACCTCAGACTATCACGAAATAAATATCTCAAGGTACGCTCACGTGACAGGGTCATGTGACCCCTCATTTTAAAGCGCTCCTTAAATCAAGACGATTGATGTCAGTGTCATGTTTGTACGTCATTCCTATCGTCCGCTAGAGGTCTTTTAAACTTAAGCCTTCGTGACTAACTAAAATCAGCCCATGTTGGATCAAATCTTTTTAATACATTTCAATTTAAACCATCTTTTTTAAAAAATCAACAAATTTTCACGTATTCAGATGTGCAGGAATTTAAGTTGTCGAACTAGTCTAAACTAGACGCACTAGTCTTGTATGAACTATACTAAAAATAATGATAATGACAGATTCTTCATCATACTTCTCAATACTTCTCAAAAATGTAGTACAACCTGTGGGAAGCGTGGCACAAGGTGTAATTTTTTGATAAAAAGTGTCTGGGGCTAATTACAGCGGTTTTTGTCCGGGCGCCAAGGTCAAGACTACCGTCAATTTTTAGTAAGGGGGTCATGTGACCCATCAATCGAAAGCGCTTTATCTCATCAATCGAATAATGAAACTCTGAAGTCGCTACGACCCGCATGACAAAAGTTATGGGACTTTAAAGGAAGTCACCCCATAAAACACTTTTATCATAATTAAATCGTAATTACTACATTTCGAAAAGTGTTCTTTTTCTTATATCCTTAAAGGCGCCATAACTGGCCTTTAGGAACTCGGACGGACACAAGAATAGCATCATTGGATTGCTGGCGTGCAGGGCTTTCGAAAGAGGGGTCACATGACCACCAGGCACCTCAGACTATCCCAAAATAAATATCTCAGGGTACGCTCACGTGACAGGGTCATGTGACCCCTCATTTTAAAGCGCTCCTTAAATCAAGACGATTGATGTCAGTGTCATCGTTGTACGTCATTCCTATCGTCCGCTAGAGGTCTTTTAAACTTAACCCTTCGCGACTAACTAAAATCAGCACATGTTGGATCAAATCTTTTTAATACATTTCAATTTAAACCAACTTTTTTAAAAAATCAACAAATTTTCACGTATTCAGATGCGCAGGAATTTAAGTTGTCGAACTAGTCTAAACTAGACGCACTAGTCTTGTAATAATAATTAATATACTTATACTATCCTATTCATAATGATAATGAAAATATCTACTCCACATTAAAATATCAGTTAGAACCATGTGTGGTATTAAGACGTTTAACTTTCGAATCTCGTACAGCCGCTTGGTTCCAAAGTTATACGCAACGTAAAACGGAGTTATTTGTCTGTTGCTATGAGCAACGTTTAAACGTTGTTACTGAAACCACAGTACTCAGCATCTGTTTCATCAAAATGTCTACAAGAAGCGTTAATGCTTCATACTACACTGCTAAGCTGTGACTTAGCGTTTAAAAGAGCGTAAAATGGAGTTATTTTTCCTCCGCAGAATCCTCCGCGACAGGCCATTTTTGTAGTTAGTTATTTCTGGCGGTTAACCACAAAAATGGCCACAGCTTTGGCTAGGAACATCGTAGAAAGATGAAAATTACGTCATTGGAAAGACAATTATTAGCGCTTTCAAATGACATTCACATGATGGCGTCACTTTCTGAAAATAGGTCCAAATTTCACATTCTAAATATTGACGTACGCTAAACGTCACGTCACAGGGTCATGTGACCCATCATTTGAAAGCTCTAACAATTTCCTCCTAAATGACGTTAAAATTATTATTGTACCACTACCGTATCGAAAGCTATGGCCCCTGAAAACTTTTCCTAAAAGGGGCTAATTGTACAGATCACACCATGAGTGATCAAATCTCTGAGCAATTGAATTTAGGCAAAAATTTAAAAAAATTTTGTTCATTTTTCAAAGAATGTAACATAAAACAGACTAAACTAAGATAAATACGACATGGTCGAACTAGTCTAAACTAGACGCACTAGACTTGTAATAATAATAATAATAATAATAATAATAATCACACAGACAGACTTGAAAGATAATATGAAACAAGAAACCTAATCACAAACATACATTTTTGTGTGTGTACTGCGTTTACTGATAAACTAAACAACCACGGTAAAGTTTTTGACAAAAAATCGACAGAATCTCACTATTTGATGTGAAATTTTGATGAAATAAAAACTTCCGAAACAAATTTCCTGCCAAAAATATAAACCAAAGGGGGGGACCACAGTAAAATTTTTCACAGATTTGAAATACCGACTCCGGGTACAAACCGAGACTTTTCGACTACCGAGACCGAGACCGAGACTTCCATCCCTACTATATATATGCAAATATATACTATATATAACTGCAAATTGTGCGAAAATTCAATAAAAATTCATCAATTTTCATATCCATAGCTACACAATGACGTCGACAAAAGGATGAAACTTGAAAGTACAGGAAACCAGTAAATCTGAATTTTCTGTACAAGTACATAGTTAGTAGACAGTAACATTTTTCAGATAAAATTTAGAGTCTCTGAATTCTGGGTGAAATTATCTGAACTTTGTCTGAATTATTCTGAAAATTATCTTAAATTCCTCTGAAAGTCTGTAAAATGCTGGAAATTGTTTATGTAACATCTGAAAAATGTGTAACTGAAAAAAATTTACAAAAAATTCAGATTCCTGTGGAGAGACAGATTTATTTTGACGTCCATTTTTGCCACGAAACCCGGTTTTTACCAACAATATTACTATAACATATTGGTCTGGCTTCGCGGTGCCTTGACGTGACAATTTTTATCTCTTGTCACAAGATATTGGTTTCTTTGTACATACATTACGAATGCCTCCAAAGCCGAAACCAGTCAAAAAAAAGTGCAAGAAAGAAATCGACCTCTGACGAAATTTTCCCGTGCTCTATCTGCTCAGAAAACGTGTCTGACCAACATCATGCTCTGCAGTGCGAACTGTGCCAATTTTGGGTTCACAAAGTATGCCCTTCAGATGCATCGCGCAACTTTACGGATGTGTAACCGGGTATCACGCACAAGTATGATCGTCTAGGGTTATACCCGATTACACTTGTGGGGCCAGAGGCGCAGGCCCCTCCGTACCAGGTCCGTTGTTCATTGCGTTGTGTTTGTATGGGTGTGGGTAGGAAGACGGGGAGAACCTCAAGAGTGAGACAAGAACAAACGCGTACACTTACGACTTTATTATCACAGCACACAGCACAGTAGGGCAGCAGCACAGCACAGCAGGATCACCGCTCGGCGGTCGTTACGGGACAAAGACAAACAGCAAGACAGTCAGCACGCGCACCTCGATACCTGAGTCTCACACTCTCTCTTCTAAGTTTGGTCGCTCCTTATATACCCTACTTGTTTACAGCCTAAGGAATTTATTTAGTTATGGAATATATTGTCGCATTTCTGACATTCCAAATCAGCCAATCAGAGCTCGGGATTTCCGCCGAGTTCTTGGGATCGGGTTGTTTTTGACAATATTGGAATTTGCTATGATTCTTATTTTATCCCAGTTCTAAGAATTTAGAGTTTTTACGTGATTTTAAATTCTTTTGTCAAGTTAATTCGGCGAATTCACGCTGTTTACTTCAATTCGCCGACTTACCGACGCCTAAATTTTACTGGAAACCGGTTTTGAGGAATTCGGGTTACATTCCTTCGGTTGACAATATAGTTTAGATGTTAGCGGTCTGTTTGTAGCAACACACCGCTCTTACGTAAGCGACCTTTGATGTTTGTGAGTGACAGTATACGGTAGTATTAGACTTACCGTACTACCATGCTTAGCTACGGCTATCGTAATCCCTAGACTTGTTTCGTTTATTGGCTTGCCTTGACTTGTACTAATTTGTAAGCGATGCGGTGGGAGTAACGGTTCGAGAGTATGTACCGTTACATTCCTCCCCCGCCTAAGACGCATGCCCACATGCGACACTGGGGCAAATACGTGTGGTGTACGAACTTTTGGGTGTTCATGAGGCAATTGTGAAACCTGTTCAGCCAATGTTTCATGGTTCTTACATAGCAGGTTAAGCGAATTATCGATTTGCATGTCATCGCAGTAAATGTGTGCTACATGTGGTGTAATAATGGTTCAAGTTTGAAATGGTTCTAGCAAAGTGTCTTGAAAGTTTCAGAACTTTTATTTTTTTTTAAGCTGAGGTATGTGGTTGCGGTTTTGGAGTACGTATAAAGCAGCAAATTCGTAGGCATCCTGTTGGTCTTGTTTTCAGTTAGTTCAGAGGGTACGGTAGAATTTTTGTTTTGTTCACGGAGTCGATTTTTTTCGCAGCATTCCTTCGCCATAATATAGGAAATTTGTGACTTTGACCCAATGTTACTCTTCACAAAATTTCGGTTGTTTTGCTTTCAATTGAGAAAGGCATGCCGTCAATCTGGTGCCATTTTTCAGCGAACCTACTATCGTATTGGAAGAGGGGGGTACTTTAGTTATACGGCTGTAATAGGATTATGTTGCTGGGTGGGGCAAGTGGTTAATATTTCGTTAGTTAGTTAGTAGTACGTCCGCAAACTGGTATTCAGTTGGAGCATAATACTAACGGTATTATAGTTGTTTCGAATGTATTGATGGGTTCATCCGGCCCTCGCGGTATTGTAGTTAAATTTCTCCTGAAGCATATCTAAGTTAAGCATCAACTCTTGCTTGAATTATATTTTTACAGACCACCGCCGAAGAGGCGCCGTTGTGCGCTTTTGGCATGCACGTTTTTTAATGTCACGAGGTCTGAGAATTTGCACTTTTGAAGCGAACTGTGTAGTGCGCGGTCGGTTTTGAGAACTTTCATTTTTGGAGTCAACCGGTTTATGCGCGGCCTCTATTTGGGATCGACGGTTTGTGTGCGTCTAAGGGGAGGGTACAGTAGACTTTCGATGTGTTGCTGCCGTGGGCTTCAAGCTGTGGTCGCTCAGCCTTGGGGTCGTTCACGCAGCGTCTGTGCAACCTTGTTGGCAGGTCTCCGGGTGCAGGTTAGTGGCATCCTATGTAATCGTTTTCCTGTTTGGCTAACGTGCCGGGTCTGGTTTTGGTTGGACGAAATTTCAAGGTATGGTAACTTTGTTCAATACATGGGAGTGGTTGGTCTGATAACTCAAATAACTCACTGGTCGTCGTGGGGTGGTGTCAAATGATTGGATACACAGTTGAGGTCTTTATTTGAGTTATTTTTTTTGTCAAAATTCAGGGGGGGGGGGGGGGGTTTGCTGTTGGTTCCCTGGTCACCACTTTGGCATTTTGTTTAAGGGGGGGGGGGGGGGGGGGGGGGGTTATTAAAAAGATGGTGGCAACTCGTAAAGGTGTAGTGGTCTCTTTGTAGAAAGAGGGTTACCTCGTGCGATTCCGTTGTTGAGCAGGTTGATTAGTTTGGTTGATATACGGTTCAGTATTCTTTCACTTGTTGTTCAATATTTGTTTTGTTGAAATATGTGAATTTCATGGTTTTGTGTGAGTAGTGATGTACGTATGACTTAGTATCGTGTACGAGCGTCTCGGGTTCGCTCTCTGTTAACACGTGGGGTTCATGTGCATATATGGCGTCATTCTAAATTTTGTTTTTATGCTTTTTTGTGCGGTTGCTTTAGCGTAACAGCTAGTTCAAGAAAAGGTGATGGGATCTCTATCCATGCTTGTTTTTGTGTCAGGAACCAACATGAAATTTTGTCTCTGTGTTTGTTTCTAGTGTGATTTAGAATACTGTCGCAGTTAATTCTTTCAATACTTTGGGGAAACCGTTTCACTTATTTTTTTGTATCAAGTATCTAGGTTCTGCTTTTTAATAGTGGTCGTAAGAAGTCTTCTATGCAGTTTATGTAGCATATGCCAGTGCTTACGTACTATTGTCTTGTAATCTGTTGTTTTAGGGGGAGGGGTTTATGTTTTGTGGTGTTTTTCATAAAGGGGAACAGCGTTTATTTTTCATATCGTTCTTTTGCATAGTGAAAAATGAACAAAAACTCTTGATATCCTATTTTGAACAGTTTACAACCGATTTTTGTGAAAAATGACCCTTTCCGGTTGGGACGGTGGAAGGGGCACTTTCAGTTAACTGTGAATTGTCGTGAATTGCTTCTTTCTTGGGGGGGGGGTTGGCAGCAATTGTCAGGTTATCTCGTTCCGTGGTGTGCGTTGGCGTTTTTATGTACGTACGTAATTTGACTATTAATCATTCACTCTGTGTGTTGCCAGCTCAATCATTTTGCATATCTGTAACATTAATTAGGAATGGGAGAATGGGATTACGTAGTGTGTATACTAAATGCCATATGTCGTGTAAGGAGTATTCATTTTTCAGATCACTCAGGTTCGATATCTGCTAAAAAATTTTTTCACATCTTCTGGCCAGACTTTAATCATAACATCGGCAGCGTTTGTAGCTTACTAAATTTTTGTCAATTGTTTTTCCTTAAGATGCCTCAGCTTACGACTTGAATAGTTAATAGTTAATGACCAGGCATGCAGCATAGCCACTGTATGTCATTATTTTTAGTAGGGTGTTTGTTACCGCTGTTTGCGTGTTTTTCCAGTGATAGAACGAGCGCTGCTGTCGTTACAGTCAAATAAAGCAGTAATGCATAGTTATAACTAAATACATAAGGAAACGATTGCATTATCAAACCAGGTTAGCATATCATAGCACAAAATATACGAAATGGCAATTACTACGATCATTACAATACAATGATAATGTCTGATAGTCTAGGATAGTACAATAACAGGCAAAGTATCTACAGTAGTCTAGTTCTACACCATTTTTTTTCAATACCTCAGTTACTGTCAGTCTCTTCCGTTCAGCAGCTGTTCCGTCGTTTCTCCGTGCAGTATCGACGAATGCGTTGAACGTGCTCGGCCTCGTGGCGTAGTCCTTCATTGAGCGGGGTTAGGCCAACTGGAGGGGTGTCCAAGGGATCCTCGGTCCCTACGGTCGCAGCGATGACGTGTGCAAGTTTCTTCATGCGATCCTCGTCCTGGTATCCCCACCAGTCAGCGTAGAATAGAACGGTGAATATGAGACTGCTGGGGTGCTCGGCGTACAGCGCATTGTATAGCGGGGCGCCTTTAAGTCGATACAGCCCATGTCGGGGTCCGTCGATATAGAAGAGGGGGCTCATTGAGTTGAAAATGTTTACCCACTCGTCTGAGGTCTTGGCCTTTACGAATGCCTTCAGCGCGTTTGGGGGTACGGGTACTGTTATACCCAGAATAGAGATAGGGTGGGAGTCGGACAGAAGGTGTGGTCGGTAGCCATAAATGGCGTCGCCGGCCTCGTTCACTTCCATCTCGTCCGCGTATTCCACAAAATTTTTCAGGGTTTCTTTCGTGGCACTAGCCTGCCGGGCCCAAGTTTTGAACAGGGGGGATATGGCGGAACAGTATTCGTTGAACAGGAATTGACTGGCCGCTGACGTCATCGGCATTTTTGTTTTCTTTTTCTACAGCAAACAAAATTTCTTTCAGTTACACAGAAGCATATGTACATGGTACATCTGACATCATTTTTTTCATCTTTTTCTTAGTGCTGGGCTATTATCATTCCGTTCTTTTCTATAAATCGAACATTTTTAGCGTATCATTGTGTGTTTTTAGTATTAGCTTTTTTAGGTAATCTGCCATGTTTTCTTTGATCAACTCTGTGTTTTCTAACTTTTCGCAGATTAGGGCGTAAGCCGCCGTGCACTCTTCCATGAAATTATAGGCAAAGTTAATACTAGGTAGTGCTATATCACCGTACTGTGACGCGGTTCGGATCTGCTCACGTAACATTTTTCGATAGCTATTTGAATCTCGCCTAACAATAGCCTGCAGGTTCTCTGGTAACTTGGGAGGGTTCTTTAAGAAGTGGCCTTGATCTTTAGTTTGAACTTTCATGCATGGTTGGGTGCTGGAAGTGGGTTGGGGCAGAAGCGGTTGCTTGGGCTGCGGTCTCGTGAACCTTTCAGTAACGTTTTTCCTTCCTGACATATCTAACTTTGTACTCTCATCCGACAATTCTGAGTCGGGGTCTTCCGACGACTTTGAACTTTCTGAGTCTGAGTGCAGTTGTTGACTGGTGCTGCGCACAGGTGCCTGTTTCGTTCGTCGCCTGTTTCGAAGGCGGGGAACGATATTCGGGACCCGTTTTACAATTGCGCGGTTCCCGTTTTTCGGTCGCTTAGCTTGTAAGCGCTTAAGAATCCGCACCCGTCGTAGCCGGTAGCTTTTGGCCACCGCTTTTGCTCGAACCCATTTCTCCGTGACATCGCGATAGGTCTGAGTTTCGGAATCTGAGCTTTCCATTCCCACTGAGTGGTCTGCCCTAAAAATATTTTTCTTTTAATTTATAGTCAAGAAAAATGCCTCAAGCTCTTCATTTGGCTCGGCGTGTTCAGCGCCTTATTACAATTTTACAAGAATTCTGCTCACAGGAGGAGGATATTGAGCTTTTTAACTTTGTTTATTACGGCATAATAAAACCTCTTATGGAGGCTCAGGAGGTTGTGCTTGAGATTGCTTCAGAAAATCCGGAGCATCAATTTCATCTTCCTGACTGCGTCCCACGGATGCATCCGTCTCCTCCTGGTTCGCCCCAGCAAGGGTCGGACTAATCAGCACTTCATTTCATTTCTTAGTGAGAGCCATTAACTTTGTTGTTAAGTCTTAGTTTTTCAAAAAAAAAAATTTACTATGTTCTAGGTCATGGGTTAAACTACAGTGCTTTCCGTCCATGGTGTACAGAGGTGTTCTGCCTTTATATATATTTTTTACTTTTACGAATGATATTATTGGCTGTATAGGGCGTGTAAGCCTTGTAATTTCCACGTTTCTACAGCGCTGTGATATCGTGTACAGGGCCTTTCGGCCATGTAAATTCTGTGCGGGACTTGATACTCAGTAGCTGTATAGGCCCGTTCTGGGCTTGCACATATACGAACGTAAGAAATTTTGAAATTTTTTTTCAATTTACAACTTTGAGTTTTGATTAAAAAAAAAAGTTATGTTGCAGTGACCGCTATGCCAAGTGTCGGCGTTATTGTTGAGCATTTGAGTGCATTGTTATTGCACTATTTTCTCCCAGCCTATATGGCTGAGCCTGATCCTGAACTTCGGGATTATCTGTTTACGCACCATATTCTACCACTCATGCAGCTGGTGGATCATGCGATGGCGATTGCTCTCGCGGACTCGCAGGCTCATTTAATGCTGAATCCCTCCGGCAGCGGGGGCCATCAGCATTAATAAGTTGTTTTTAAGGTGCGCAAATAGAAAGTTTAGGAAATAATTTAAGATCTCAGACTTGATTAAAATTAACTTTAAAACTTAAAATTTCGGTTTGCTCTAATATTTGTACTCTTGACTTTGGTTCTTATGTAGAAAAGGCTATAACGCGGATTCCAATTAATTTTTTTCAGCTGTTACTTCTTTGTTTCAGCTTCCCGTAGGTAGCCGCTGTACATAGCCCAGCCAGTAGTCAGATGCGAAACATTTAATCATCATTTAAACACGAACGAAGTAAGTAAGGGTAACATACGATTCTTTTTACTACGGTCATTACTCATTACTAATCTATATCGTCTAATAATTTTTTTTTTAAATTTTTTTTCTAATTTTTTCGTTTTTTTTTCATTAATTCTTATTTTACAGCTTTCTGTTCTCATGCACTATCACCTTTTGTTAAGGCCTTGTGGGCTTCGAAAGGCCCTTTAGGTCTACTGGCGCCAGCATCGTCCGTGGCTGCCAGCTCCGAACTTACGGGTTCGAACCTTGCTTGCTCATACGGTTTAAGGATTAAGCTAGGTAGCGTATTAATCTTATCACGGAATAGTTGTAGGACAAGTAGCACGAACAAAACTGCCTCTCCAATTAAGAGTCCATACCACCACCATAAGGAGTCCGATCCCTCCTTATTGTGTATCTTATTCAAGGCGACGTCAACTCTTTTTGCCACAATTTTGTCGATATTATGCGATACTTTATCATGTCTTTCGGTGTCTTTTATGAATTTACTAAAATTTTTGATAATATTCTCTCCATTCAAACCTTTTAGTACATCTGAGGGCACATTGTGTGTCCAGTTTCGTGTATCAAAATTTGGTAGTTCAGCATACAGATGTCTGTTAGCTTTTATATCAGATAAATAGGTAGTAAATAAATTTGGAGAGTGCAGTTTAGTAACATTTTGCCATTCCTTACCAGTACAGCCACGTACATCAGAGTGTAAAATAACGCTGTTCTGTTCGACGGTGCAGCCACAGGGAACAGTTAGTATGCGTTGAGAACACATGCGCTCGGGTCAGGTTCTATTCCCACACTTCATGGTTGCAGTTTCTTTTGATTCGGCGACGAACCAGTGGCTGTTACCTAGTGGAAAAACTGGGGGGTCGTTACTGACTTCATTTACTACTTCAATAGGACAAAAATTCTCGATTACATCATGTGGTTTTTTCAGCAGAAGCGCGATCTCACAAATTGTCTGGTTGAGGGGACAAGCCGCCAGGGGACGGCAATGTCCAATCCCCTCCGATCCGTCACACCCTCTGTGTTGCGATCTGGTAAGCACAACGAATCTCTGTGCTTTGAGGTTAATGCCTATTATAGGGAACTGTGGTCGTATCCGCAAAGAAGTCCCATTTGCTATAGGTATTTTCGATGTTTCGATTTGCCAGAGATCAAACATGTGATTAGGGTGCCTGACTGGCAGCCTCACTCGTAAAATTAAATTTTCGCCGTCTGTGAATACTGCTGAAACCACTCTTTTCTTGTAATAGGCACTGACTTCATTGGCAGTATAGAGCAGTTCATGTCCAAATTCGTGCAGCTTATCTCGCATCTTAGCAAGTAGCCTCCTAAATGTACGGGGGTTTATTAAGTCTGGTGGCAAATAGCCGTCATCCAAATTTCGAAGTGCAGCTAGCACAACATGAGCGTTTGCGACTTGATCGTGCCATTGCATGATATGGCTGATCCAAGTTATTACATCAATCACCAAATTTGTTTGAAACTGAGCTACTTCTCCTAGGAACCTTAGGTGCCTAAGTGACATCATTACTTGTCTTGTCAACAGATTCTGTGTCTGCCGCATGCTTTCGGCTGCATGTTCTAGGACCATCATTTTACTGTTAACATCCTTAAATCCTTTCATCGTTAACCTTGAAGCTGTTACTATATCACCACTAGTTTTATGTACTGCCACCGCAAGAGTATCTTCACGTGACTTCACGGCTTTAAGTGCTTCTTTAACAGTTTCCGCGTCTGCTCCGGCGTCTGAACAGCCGCCAAATATGGATTCAATAAAGCATGCAATGCTAGTTAGAATATTTCTTTTGCTTTTACTAACACGTAGCGTGGGTCTGGCTTTTGTGATGTACCTAATATCCTCTCTTACATTTTTCAGTTCGTTCATCGTGTGATCATACGTCTTGCTGAAACTTTCGTTTAGGCTCGTAGTCACGTTGCACATTTCTGAGACAAGTTTTTCTACCCAGTCAAAACTTTCTGGAAGTTTTTCAGTGACATGTAAACAGGGTGGCAATGGTATCGGTTCAATTGAATGTCCAGAGAAGGGCATCATCAAAAAATGGTCCACGTAGTCATGTGCATTATCCAGTATGCCCACACGTGTGAACAGTGTAGAGTAATGGGGTCGAAGTTTTAGATTGGGTGTATCTGCCCAGGTGACAGGGTTGGTTGTCCCAATTTCTGGCGCTGTGGTGCCAACAAACTTTGTGAAACAGGCTAGTATGAATATCAGCCAGATACCGCATGTACGCAGAAAACAACTGGTTTTGTGTGCTCTTGTGGCTGCTACTCTGTCGCAGCTTTCTCCGATAAACTTATTCGCCTCTTCTACAGCCTTCTTAAAAGCTTTCTTTTTAACGGATTCTGCATCCACAACCTCATATCCTTTGCATAACTTTGCATCCACATATGCATACGTTTTATCGCCGAAAAATCGTACTAGCACCCAGTCGCCCTTCTTTTTAGGGGGGTTCAGGTTAATTTTGTCTCTGTCAGCAACCCTGGCCGGCCAGGCCGGGTATCCTTTCAACTTTGCCCAGACAACTGAGTTCGTTTTAATCTCCTGAGCTGAGTCTACGTCATTAATGTTATTGGCTATTTCAGTTAGTCCGGTGTTCGAATCGGCTCCAATTTCTTGGGCAACTGGGTCAGCTTCCCTGGCTGTCTCGATGTCCACGTTATCGGTCACATGGTCTGTGGGGGCAGTGTCAACCTCTACCATTTCTGCTACTTTTTCCTTACAGGGAGAATGTCCTGGGAGTGGGATATCCTGCAAGGGTTTCCGTGGTAAATAGCAAATTTTTAACCGACTCACATTAACGGTTTGCATTTTATCATTGCGACCATGGCAAGGTTTTATAGTGGCTGTTTCTGGAGTGGGTCGTGCCACTATACGAAAGGATCCCTTCCACATGTGGCAAAGTTTCGCAGGTTTGCCTTTAGGGGTTGCCGGTACGTGCAGCCATACCGGTTCGCCTACGTCAAGCTTTGCCAGGTGTAACCCTCTGTCGTAGTACTT
>JASANF010015315.1:0-22495 GCA_030248245.1 Trissonchulus sp. WLG1_4 | reverse complement strand
AGGGTGGGTTAGACCCCTCCGGCAATTCGATCCCAGGGAAGGGAGGGTGGTCGCGCCAGGGGTGAATGAGGGGGAGAGGATCCTGGGGCAAGCAAAATTTTCTGCCAAAATATCTTTATTTGTCAGTGTAGTTTAGCATTTAATTAAGATTTTTGCCCTTGCCACGTGAAAATTTTCTACTTTTGACGAAATTTACGCCATTTTTACCTAAATTTCATCTGAAAAAATGTAAAAATTGCGTCAGTCTTGGCAGAGAGAGAGAGGGTCAAAAAATAGTTGTTTCAGGGGAAGGTTGGTCCCCTACCACGGAGGGAGGGGTACACAAAATTTTGGTGCTGTTACGTGTAATATGTATACTTCAAAGTACTTTGAAATATTTACGGCGAGTTTTAAACCTAAAATTAAAAACTGTGTAGGATCTGGCTGACGGAACGGATCTATTGTGTAAACCTGCGTATTACTAAGTCGAGCTTTGAGTACAGCCGGCAGGGTGCACTGGTGCACTCTGATCTCATTCCTCCATAATTTTTACTTTTGTAGTTCGAGACGCAAAGTCAAAATCTGATATTTTTAAGTGCGAAACAATAATTTTTACCTTAAAAATGACAAAATAAACTTTTAAAAATTTACACGAGACATACATACCCTGAATTTACACAACATTTACACAGTGCCGATTTTGAAAAAAAACCTTGATCTGGTTGCGTGGTGGGACTTCAGGTGTTGTGGGCAAGACGAAAATGTGCGATCTCTCGTAGGAACCTATTAGGGTGAGGGGTATTGAGCAGGGTTTTTTTCAAAATCGGCACTGTGCAAAATGTTGTGTCGGGTAAAAATTTGCTGTGTAAATTAAGGGGGTATATTTTGTATAAATTTAAAAAGTGTGTATTTTAGCATTTTTTAGGTAAAAATTGATAGTTTTTTTCACGTGAAAAGTAATATTTCGACTTTAGGGCTCAAACCGTGCATTTAGTTACGAACATTTACGAACGTTTTAGGACATTTTACGAACATTTAGTTCTTAAACAGTTATATAAATTGTGGTTTAAATACTAATAATTAACATTTTATGCATGTAAAAATCGACTGCTTTAATTAAACACTGTATGATTATGTATTACTGACAGCATAGTATGTTCCTGTATGGAATCGTATGCTTGCAAATTATCGAAATAAACATTCATTCATTCATTCATACGAAAATAAAAAATCTTATCTTTTTTGTTTTTTTACGTGGTTTTGTTTATTACGAATAAGGAAAAGCCGCAGCATGGCTTAATGGTTATAGCTAGTGCTAGACTGCCTAGGGCCTGTAAAAAACGACTGAGTGCTAGTAGGCGTGGGAAAAAGTGCTCCAAAACTGTTCCCAATCGTATACATAAGTAATGTTGAAAAGTTTGGGACTGAGAGTTACGGCGAAGCACGAGTTTGGGCCGTGATTTGCGGGCCCCAAAAAAGTTTTCTCTGGTTCTCAGACCAAATGTCTGTTGATTTTTTGCCTCCGTCAGAAATACTGGACTGAATACTTCCATTAATGAGAGGAGCGGTGAAAAAGGCTCTGCCTTGCTTGGCTCTCGCTCGTTTAAAAGTTTTCGGTTATTCACAAAAGTTCAGCTGACTTTCCTCGGGCCTTCCAGCAGAAGCTGGCCTAACTTTTTCTGTTCATTAATCATCTTATTATGATGTTTGATTTGAAGTATTTGCATGTTTCGGAAAGTTGCGAAATATTTATTTCTATATAAAAATAACTTTGGAGATGATTAGTCTTTATTTCGATTTGCAAGAATAGTACCATTGGACTACCAAAATGTTCATGCGTATGTCCAAACAATCGTTGCGGTATAGTTTTAACGAAAGTAAGTCAATTTTGTCTCGCTTGTGTATTTATTAGAGGTTTTCCATGACTTGCTGAAATGACGACTGCAAATTACGGTCAGATTAATAAGCCGATGAGATGACAAGTGATCATACGTGGGCGCGAGTCAATTCAGGGGGGGGGGGATGGGTGAGTCACCGGAGGATGGGGGTGCGAAACAACATTTCCGCCCAAATTCTCTCGTGAGCGACAATGTTTGCTGTGTGAGCCACCGATTTTGCCGTCGTGAGCAACTTTGCAAACATTCTAGGGAGGGTGAGCTTGCCATCTGGGGGGGGGGGGCAACATCCCCCCACCCACGCACATGTAAGCTTTCTTATACACAAACACAAATCAACTGTTCAACTGCCTTTTAGTTTCACTCGAGCCAGCGGACCCGGACGCCGATGACATTTGTCTCAGTTGAGTTTTTTGGCTTCAGCTTCAATGCAAATTGCCTGCTGTATGTAATTAAATTTGTCTGCTTAATTTGTTGAGTGTTCTTCCAGGTGATTGGCGTGTCACAGCCTAAGCGACGCTGAACGTGGTGTAGTGTTTAGCCTGTTCGTCACTAGTGTCAGAGAATCAAGTCACAACCATAGTATTTACCAGCAGTCTTCTTTTTTTAAGAATTAGCAACTAATTTCTTAAGCCTACTTCATCCTTCTCGTATGCGCTAACCAGTATATAGGTATAGCCTAAACAGAAACACGTGTTTGGATGCAGCTGAAACTTTTCTAGTGTTCATCTCGATTCTCTGCGCTTGTAAATATATAACTTGGGAAAAATTAGCCCTTTTTAGTAAATTAGCCAAGGAAAGTGACCGGATCTTGAGTTTGAGTCAGTTTTTAAGAAGTTGTCACTTTTACACTTCTGAAACTACGCGTTTGGAGGGAAGTTCCGACTGTGCGCGGGGATGGGCATCTGGGGTTAAAAACTTAACCGGAGAGGGCCCGGAAATTTTGACTCAGTTGTATATATATATATATCAGGGATCGACCGGAGTTCCGGTTCGTTCGTCTTATTTTTGTTCCGGTTCTTCCGTTCGTATTTTAAAAGTACCGGAACCGGAACCACTAATTCTCTGACAAAGGATTTTGCTTTTAATTTTGTGTTGTTCGTCCATGAAAATTTTCCGATATGCCTCCAATTGACCACAATCGGCCTAAAAATCAAAAAATTCTTCAAATTTTGTTCCGGCGAACCTCTTGCGACTCTGTAACTAGATTAGTCTTGTCTTCTTTTTTATTCTCTTTCATCAAAGCTCATAAGTTCAACATATTACATATGTATATTACTGTACGCGAATATATACATCTTGCATACTTGTATATGTACATATAAATTTATATATATACTAGCTTAATACATTGTTATCGTTTGTGCTTGTTATCGTTTTATTTGTAATATAGTACTAGTACTACATACAAATAGTAGGGTTAGACCGAGCCGGGAATTTCGGTGCCGAGCCGAGCCGAGCCGAGCCGGCCGGCTCGGCATGCCGAGCCGAGCCGAGCCGAGCCGGCCGGCTCGGCATGCCGGCATGCCGAGCCGAGCCGAGCCGGCCGGCTATGGGTTATTTTGGGTTTTATCAAAATTTAATCGTGCGCTCCGGGAATCAATGTTTTGGGGCACAAGTTTTTTAAGTAACAAATTTTTAACTTTCGTCAAGAAGCAAGGATGATTTACAGCTTTTATTTGATACTCATGCAGTTGGAGGGGATGGGGGAAGCTCCTTCCTAAATTCAGAGACAGCCGAGGGATTCGGGCCGCCAGTGGTGAAAACGCGAAGAGAATTAATCCACAGATGGCAGGGGTCTGGGGGCGACAGCCCCCAGAAAAAAATGGAGATTTTTGAAATTTTTAGGCAGAATTTAGTCAACTGGAGACGTAATCAGAAATATTTTTCGACAAGAAAAGTAAAACAAAAGGTGGGAACATCATAGACAGTATATTACACAAATAAGTTCAGCAGAATGTACTCTTGCAGGCATGCATTGGCTTTGATAAATGATAATATCAACGAATAGTAAGCCACAAAGTTGCAGGGGTGTGGGGGCGGCAGCCCCCAGAAGAAAATGAGATTTTTTCGAATTTCAGGCCAAATTTGGTCAATTGGAGACCTATCGGAAATTTTTGCGGCCGGGCGATAAAAACTATACGGGGGGCCCTTGTAGACAATTTCTTCAGGTTCGACCGAAAGAGGGGTCGCCCGCGACCCCCCCCCCGACTATGCGCTTGGCAGTGCAGGACCTATATAACACGGCAGGGGGGTACTCTAAATGTTTGCTACTTTTGGTGGCAAACTGCAAATTGTGCGAAAATTCAACAAAAATTCATCAATTTTTATATCGATAGCAACACAATGACGTCGACAAAAGGATGAAACTTGAAAGTACAGGAAAACCAGTAAATCTGAATTTTCTGTAGAATTAGCCAGTATATAGCATTTTTTCAGATAAAATTCAGAGTCTCTGAATTCTGGGTGAAATTATCAGAACTTTGCCTGAATTATTCTGAAAATTATCTGAAATTCCTCTGAAAGTCAGTATATAAAAGGCTGGAAATTGTAAAAAAACATCTGAAAAATGTGTAACTGAAAAAATTTTACAGATAATTCGGATTCCTGTGAAGGGCCAAATTTATTTTGACGTCCATTTTCGTCACGAAGCCGGCTTTTACCAATATGAGTAAATGTATTTATACGTTAAATTTTTTCACTTTTACTATATCTGAAGAACCATGGAATATTGCTTATTTTCCCACCGCTTTTTCAGGTATATATTTTGTGCAAAGGGCGCCAGAGTGAAAATTTACTAAACTTTTGGATATCGCAATGCGGACAGCAAATTTATTAAAAATGTCGTTTTTGCAATGATATATATAAATGTAACACAAAACAGTATATTAGGCAAACAAATTGCGCCTAATACATACATATTCTTACATGAAGTAATTCCAATAAAAAACGGGGTAGGGCGGCCGCACTCCCCCCGAGATATACCGGTATGAGAGAGCGGTTTATTAACGAAAAAACACAAAAACCATATATACAGCTCTAGCTTTTTGGGTTCTGGGAAGAGTTTTAAAACTTTCGAAAGTTAGTTCTTGAAAATTCACGACTGTCTCAGCTCTCGGCCTGGCTCGGCAAAATTGCCGAGCCAAAGGCAATTTGCCGAGCCGAGCCGAGCCGGCCGGCTCGGCAGCCGAGCCGAGCCGAGCCGAGCCAGCGGTCTATCCCTAACAAATAGCTTCTGATTTTTTATTCGGGCATTCTTTCTTATGTTGCAGTGCTTATTCTTTATCAATTATGCTGTGCTTCTTGTGTCCAATTTCTTGTATTACTGCAACTAGCTCAATGAAAGCCGAAGGTCGAAGGTCCTCGGTTTTTCACGCTACACTGAAAAATTATGTAATCTGTGTAAACCTTTCTATCTAACATCTAGGAGAGAGGGCGACGGTACAGCCGCCCCCCGCCCCCCCAATTTTCTTTAAGTGAGGGTTTTTTTAGGGTTCACGAGTGGGTCCAGACTCAAGTTCTCTTAACTGGACCCAGCAAAAATTAACCTGACCCAAGTCAGACCCAAGGGCGTAGATAGGGAGGGGGGTCGCGGGGGTCGCGACCCCGCCCCCCTTTGGTTGAATTTTAAGAAATTGTCAACAAGGGTTCCCCCTTTGGTTTTATCGCCCCGCCGAAAAATTTTTTTGATACGTCTCCAATTGACCAACTCGAATATTTCTCAAATCAAAGCCTATGCATGTCCACAAAAGTACATTATGCTGAATTTTCTTGTATAATACACTGTCTTATGTGACGTTCCCATGTTTAGTTTTTAATTTTCCCGTCGGAAAATATTCTGATACGTCTTTAGTTGGCCAAATTCGGTGTAAACAGTTAAAAAATCTCCATTTTTTTCTGGGGGCTGCCGCCCCAAGACCCCTGCAACCTGTGGCTCACTGATCTTGCGTTTGCACTGCGAATTAAAGTGCTAAATTACTGTAAATACTAAATGTCAAAAGCGTATTTAAGTGTATAGAAAGTCAAATGTGTATAGAAGGGTTGCATATAAAAAATGTGAGTAAAAGTAAACAAAAAATTTTTTGAAAATATTGCAAAATATAGGGTCTTTTTGAAGGGGGTTCCGGTTCCGGTTCCGGTATTTTTAGGTGGTTCCGGTTCCGGTTCCGGTTCCGGTAGTTTTAGGGTTCCGGTCGATCCCTGATATATATATTTATTTGGATCTCGGACTCTGGGGGGTGGGGGGCGGGGTCAGCATAAGCCTAAGATTATTTGGTTCACCATAGTAGTCAAGTCAGTTTCGGACCAGTGTGAACTATGTGTGTGTGTGTGTATTATTATTTTTTGACTGTAAACTAAGCAACAGCCGTGTAAATACGCACCTTAGTTTTTTGCTTAAATAGTATTTATTTACACTGTTGGATATGGACAGATAGAACCCGATTTCATGCTTTGATTCACAGTTCTCTTTATTGGATCGTGCGAAACAGCTTTACGGCCAAACTGACAGCCCTGGGGAGGGCCAAGTGTTACTGTTTTAATGCAATGACACGCTTGAGCACCTCGCCAGCATGTGCCATAATGAGCCAGGCAATGCCAGTGCCAGTGAGCAAATTAAGCCATCACTGGCCTGCTCTAACCAGCCCATAACTCAGACCAGACCAATTTGCATATCCACTAGTCAGTCTACTTAGGCTTAGGCCACTCCAGCCTACTGCTATTATGTGCAACTTATACACCATGAGTCATAGAGTCTATGGCTGTCTGCTTTGCTTATGGACGGTTTTTTTGTCCTTGATTTCAGACGGTTTCTATACTATTATTTATTACGGACTGGTAACTGATATACGTAGTTACTAGTTAGATTTATGCATGCACTATTTACATTTGAATCTTTGAATTTCAACGAAGTATGTCTTTATATTATCTGTCATTTAGTTCTAATTCGACCCACTTTTTATGATCTTCGAAAGCGCGACATAAAAAAATCACCTGCCATCCTCCGACGACTGTGTTTTAGAAAATAGATGAAGATTTTTGAAAATTTGGATTTTGGCCAAAATTCAAGTGAAAATTGGTTACACTTGATCGGCACGCCCATATTTAAGATATTATTGATATATAGGATATTGCTCACCCTTGTTCTAAAATCAAAACTCTAAAGCCGGGTTCATACTTGTCCTTGAAAACATGGGGACAGGGACAAGAACAATTTTCCGTTAGCTATTGCGCAGCTTTGACTGAATTGTTTCATCTACCTTTTTGCACACGTCATACGAACCGTACTCGACCCAACGTGTTTTCGTGCAATAAATGGCACAGTGTGTAGTTTTCTTGATACTGCTCAAGGACAAATTTATATATAGGGACAAGGATAAGGACAAGTTATGAACCGGGATTAAGAGTTACATATCGCGCCCGTTTTCCCCGACCCCCCTGTTGAACTGTGCCTGGGGGGTTCCTGCACTTTTCTCTCTCATATTATATAGCTCTATATAGTGCAGTTGTAGTGGCGCCCCACACATGTATCAGGGTCAACATTTTGGAGGGCCTTTCCGGCAAAATTTTAGGAAACCCTCCTCCCCCCCTGATGACCAAAAATACTCTAAATTTTGCAAAAGTACTATGCAAAATTTCCCGAAAAACTACCATTTTTTCAAAATTTTGCCCAAATTTTCGGCACCCTTCCCCCGGCCCTCGATTTTGGGGGGGTCTCCGCATCCCCCCTTATTACGTGTGTGTATGTGTGGCCCCAAGTTTCACGCTGAGCACTGTAGGTAGTGTGTGTAGTTGTTGATAACTGACTTTCTGCGCCATTCTCAGACTAAGGAATGTAAGTTTTTGACAAGTGTGGCGGTATTCTTGGATTAACTCACTCACAGTATTCAGAAGTGGCTCGGATTCCAGTTGTAATATGATCCACATGTCAAGTCAACAGTATATAAACACATACACGTACATACGCATACACATTACATTACATTATAGGCTCAATATATATGCACACAAAGTTGTTCCATAAATTTTAGAAACTAGTTCTACAAATTTTATCAGTTAGTACGTTACCGACAAAACATGTCTGTCCGTGTTAGCGGGGGGAGGGGTGGTTCCGGTCCCGATTTCAAGTCAAAGTTGCGTGGCACCCCGCCCCTCCCATGAAGGACATATTACATGCATTTCTGCTATCATGGTGGCTGAATATGAAGGTGTATATTTTTCAATTAGCCGTGCTCTATGTTTTAAGCCCCCCCGCTATGAACCGTTGTTACATGTCCAATGTGTAGATGTGTATGTGATAAAATTCAGTTGTCATATCAGCACCATATGCACTACATATTCTCTCATAAGTTTTTAGGACATGTCGTTAAGTTTTATCCCTAGTTCAAGACAGCTGTTGGAGTGACTCATATTATACTCTTCGATTTGATTGCATAATACGTTTGCCGCTTTGCGTTGATTTTCAAGTATTATATACTCTAATACTTTCACTATTTGAATTATACATCCGTATTCATAAAGGTACGCTTGAGTTGAGCATTGTCAGTTTTTATTTGACGCACATATTGTAAGTTACAAATTGTATGTATGGACATCAATTTCTCGGTCCGTGGGCTCAATAATTGGTGTAATCAGCAAGATAGTTTTTCAAAGTTGACAGTTCTGGCTTTCCCACAACACATTTATATTTATTTTTTATCTTGGGTTTTTTATCTGGGCGAACTTTTTGATGATCCACTCATCTGATGGTCATGCCCATTGCCCATCACTTCGAAGCAAAAACTATCCTGAACAGCAAGAGTTCACCAAATTAAGTTGAACAGGGGTGGATCCATGATGAAACTGACCCGTCTGAACTTAGACGACCTCCCCCTGCTTTCGCCACTACAGTTAGAATATTCAGTATAGATCATACGTTAACACGCGGGTCTATACTGGGGGTTCCTGTACTGACATTTTGACTGCCCTTGTACTAAGTCAGACAAAAAATTACCTTGTTTAGGCTATGCGAAACAATTGACGAGTTTCAAAAGTTTTAGCCAAAATTAGCGTAACCTATGTGCAGTTTTAGACAATTTTGGTCGGAATTTAGATAAAAATTGCATAAATGTGATAGAAATGCCGATATCTATGCCCCTATTTAATTTTTGCTGGCTATGGGTCTAATTTTGCTTGCCCTTGTACCGAAATCAAAAGTCTGGGGAGTTCCGGATCCCCCCATGGCCCATCCCTCCCTTCGTGTTAACTGTGGGACACCCTACTTTCTTTTTGATGTGCCAACTTGACTCCCAACTGAATCTGTTACGTTTAATGCAGCAATTGTGTTTTGTCTGGTGGTGATAACGGCTGCGGCGGTAATGCCTTTGTCAGCTGTGTAGTCTGCCAGACGGCCCCAGTTACGCAAATGATAACGATGCTAAGCTATTAACCCGGCATATTTCCGCTGTCAGTCACCTACTCAATGCTATAGGCTTTATATAATTGTTTACTGGACGTATAATATCATTGGCTTATATAGGCTTGCTATTAGTTGTTTATTTACTTGGTTTTTTATTCCTTTTTTGTTTGAGTTGGAACTTTCAATCCTCAATATAATATGATTGCTCTCCCAGATCAGTTTCCATCACCCGCATACATGTACTTGGGGGGATGGGGAGGGAAGACCCCCCAAAATTCGGTCCCACGGGAGGGAGGGAGGTCCCGCCAGGGGTGAAAGACGGGGAGGGTCCCGGCCAATATCTCTTTGGTCACTGTATTTTAGCATGTAAGGGGGGGGGCTACCCAGGTCAAAAGTCAAAGTTCTCCAATTTTGCTTATTTTCACATATGTTACTCCCCCAAGGCACCCCAACCTCAGATAAGAACAATTAAGCTTGAAGGTGCACTTTTGGTTCAGTGCGTTTTTCAGTGTATTTATATACATAGGCAAAAGTGCGTACTAAAGCCTAAAAGTGGCCCTTTCTTGGACAGCTCTAACCCAAACCACATCAAGCCAATCAGGCTGAAACTTGGCATAGTAGTAGCCCACATGTAAGCGCAAAATCGTATGATCCGGATTTTTGATATGTATTTTCAATTTTAAAATCGAGGGCGAACGGTGAAGAATTGGCCGTTTTTGAGCCCGCCAAATTTGAGGGATTTTACATTTGGCGTCACAACTCAGGTCATGGGCAAAAATTTTGAAAAAATGGATCATAGAGGTTGAGATATGACGTTTGGCTATCGAATCACGTAAAAATCAGATTCGTCGGTGTTAACAAAAATTTCGAGTAAAGGGACGCTTTGCAACCACAAAAAACTTATTTTCTCGCCTATGATTTACACGTTGAATTGAAATTTTGGGAAAATTTTAAATTTTTGAAATTTACACATTGAAATTGAAATTTTGGGAGCCCCTGCTAAAAAAATTGGCAAAACCATTGGTTCCAATCAGGGTTTTTTTTTTGTGTAAAATAGGGTGTATTTACACATCGGCCGCCTAATTTACACAGCAAAAAATAAAAATACACACTGATTTACACAGCCCCATTTTTCCCCAAAAGTTGATGAAACGGCCTATTTCGGTTGTAAAAATTACAAAAATTCGCGAAGTAGCGACTTGTGCCTGTGACCTTTTTGTCCTAACAAAACTAAGTCTAATTTTTGACCCAAACACAAAAAATCTTCGGTTTCTGCTCTTAAGGGGGTAGTGTCGCGAAAGCAGTCGATTTTGCGTAACTGTAAAACATTTTTAGAAGAAGATAAGACATCGTTCTTTATATATTTTGAAAATATATGTTGAGGCAAGTATTTTCGCCAAGTTTCATCAAAATTGATGCAGTATACTGTTTGCAGTGAGGTCGCAAAGTCGGAAAAATGACATTTTAAAAACCTATTCACATTCGATTTTTTCGTCACAATTATCAACTTATTTGTTTAGTTTGTTTACATAGACTAACAGGACATATGTTGTAGTTTATGCACACAAAAGTTAGTGCAAATTGCTTGAGTGGTTGCGGAGTAATACCTGTTCGAACTGTGAGACTGTGCGTAAACAGTGAAGTACTCACAGCAATAATGATAAATTGTGAAAAATTTAGACACTTATTTTAAAATCAAAAGAAAAACGAACCTTCATTTTTCATTTTTCTTATTTGTGGCAAAAAACCGTGCGTCGACACGTTATGTGTGCTTCACAAGCTGGCCAATCTGATATCTGGCTGAATTAGTTGAATTATCATGTCCTTATTGTGTAATGTCTGGCTTACAATCGGTGATTGGTTCAAGATATTGGTAGATATTGGTAGTCTACTGTCTGGCAGTACTTATTTAACACAGTATAGCATTGGACTAGTTTCTCAGTGAACGTACAAGTTCAAAGCAAAAAGATCTCTTTTTGCAACCTATGAGCAAAACTGCTTTCGCGACACTACCCCCTTAAATGGCTTATGATTTTTTTTATTTTACATTCGTTTTTATGCACTTGAAAGTTGACAGTGAAAAATCAGCCACGCTGACCGTGTCTGTGCGATTTCTTGTCCTACGTCAAACTACTGTGAAAGTTTTACACCCGGATTTGAAAAAAATTAGTAGGATCCGGCTGATAGAACAACTCTCTATCTGTGTAAACCATGCATGTACACGGGGTCTCGGCCTGGGTGTTTGGGGTTGGGCTTGTTTCAGATTTTGCAAAATTTTAGAGGGGCTTGCCCTGGCGTGTCGGATACTTGAACGGACAAAAACGCAAAAATTTTCAACTATCTCATTTTTTATTTTCGTATGTAGTTCGAGTCTCAAAGTCGAAATATTACTTTTCACGTGAAAAAAACGATAAATTTTTACCTAAAAATGCTAAAATACACACTTTTAAAAATTTACACAACATGCCCTTAATTTACACAGCAAATTTTTAATTTACACAACATTTACACAGTGCCGATTTTGAAAAAAAAAACCCTGGTTCCAATTTGGTACATCTGCGATGCGCCTTCCGTAGGGCTACATTGTGTGCAAATTCGAAGCGAATCGGAGAACCTAAAGTTTTCACTTTTTGAGGTAGCCCCCCCACCTCAAGCAAGTATTTTCCACTTGGCTCTTGAAAAATGAGCGTTTTTGATGAAATTTATGCGATTTGACCTTAATTTTGCCCAAAAACTGTCAAAATCGTAGACTTTTGACTGAAAATTTGTAAGAATTGCGCCGTCTCGGGAGGGGGGTTATAAGTTAGTGGGCTCAGAGGAGGGGGGGACCCTCGGGGTCCCATCAAGGGGGGAGAGGTACCCAAAATTTTAGTGCTGGCTGTAACATGTATTTATGAATATGTCAATGTATTGACTGTTTGAGGCCGTAAGAAGAACTCCCCGTCGTCGCGCAACCAGAGCCATTCGTCGCTGTCCCTGGGGCGTCCGCAGTCTTCGAGCCCCCCCAAGTGCACGCCGCAACACCGTCGCGCCATGTCGGAGCGGGAGGCGAGGAAGTCCACCAGTGGCTCAGATTCCAGTCAGTTTGTGTTCTCGTGGGACGAGGCGGAGATGAAGCATCGCTGGGAGCTGTTCATGAAGTTCGGCAGCGCCAACGCCAGCGAGATGACGAACAAGAACTTCGACAAGTGGCTGAAGGACGCCGGCGTAATTGCCAGCGGGAACATCACGCCCACTATGACCGGCATTGCCTTCTCAAAAGTCACCGGGTCAGTCACCATGCCCCCACCCCCATTGATACACCTGGGGGGTCTTGAGTATAGGGTTGAGGGTGCACAACCAAAACTTGGGCAGAGTGGCCCCCCGTCCGGAATTTTAACCCATATCTGCAGTTGGCATCGTGCTAACCCCAGGTATGCTACGTTTATTTATGTAACCAGCATTAACGAAATGCCGTCCACGACGTCAACCCAGCTAACTATGGACTAGCCAGTGATGTAGGGATCGGTATTTGCTGATATATATATGTATATATATATATATATATATATATATATATATATATATATATATATATATATATATATATATATATATATATATGTATATATATATATATATATACACATATATATACATCGGGATTGAACAGCTATGACTGTAATCATATGATGCTACTGTAGTTAAAATTAGCCCATAGAAGGCCTGACACAGGCCGAAGTACAGGCTGAGTACAACTCGATTTTTTTAAATAAATTTATTCAAATACCGAGACGTTTCTTTTTATTCTATCAATATATATATATATATATATATATATATATAGATCATGTGCGTGATTTGTAATGTTTCCAAGTGCTAATAGATCAGGGCTAACGTTCCAGGCGCCCCCCTCCCCTTGTATCATAGTATGCAGCCTAGCCAAATTTTTGTTTCAGCCCCAAGCGGAAAACGCTGAACTACCGGGAGTGCAAGGACGTGCTGGTGAAAGTGGCCGAGGACCGCGCAAAGCAGACCAAGCAGAACCCACAGTTCGAGCTCGACGACATCTGCGAGCGACTGATGCGACTCGAGGGGCCCTCCTACTCCGGCGCCACCGTACGTGCACACACACACACACACACACACACACACACACACACACACACACACACTATAGTATAGGAAGGGGGGGCCAAGCAGACCAAGCAGAGCCCACAGTTCGAGCTCGACGACATCTGCGAGGGACTGATGCGACTCGAGGGGCCCTCCTACTCCGGCGCCACCGTACGTACACCTACACCACACACACACACACTATAGTATAGGAAGGGGGGGCCAAGCAGACCAAGCAGAACCCACAGTTCGAGCTCGACGACATCTCCGAGCAACTCGAGGGGCCCTCCTACTCCGGCGCCACCGTACGTGCACACACACACACACACACACTATAGTATAGGAAGGGGGGGGGGCAAGCAGACCAAGCAGAACCCACAGTTCGAGCTCGACGACATCTGCGAGGGACTGATGCGACTCGAGGGGCCCTCCTCTACTCCGCCGCCACCGTACGTACACCTACACCCACACACACACACTATAGTATAGGAAGGGGGGGGGGCAAGCAGACCAAGCAGAACCCACAGTTCGAGCTCGACGACATCTGCGAGCGACTGATGCGACTCGAGGGGCCCTCCTCTACTCCGGCGCCAACACCACACACACACACACACACACACACACACACACACACACACACACACACACACACACACACACACACACACATAGTAAGGTAGGGAGGGGGGCAAGCAGACCAAGCAGAACCCACAGTTCGAGCTCGACGACATCTGCGAGCGACTGATGCGACTCGAGGGGCCCTCCTCTACTCCGGCGCCACCGTACGTACACCTACACCACACACACACACACACACACACACACACACACACACACACACACACACACACACACACACACACACACACACACATAGTAAGGTAGGGAGGGAGGTAGGTTAGGCTGCACTAGTGGTGTGTTGTTTCAGAGGCCAACGGGTGGCGGGGTGGTGGACCGGCTGACGGACGTGTCGAAGTACACGGGGTCGCACAAGGAGCGCTTCGACCCGAAGACGGGCCAGGGCAAGGGCAAGGCGGGCCGGGAGGACATGCACGACCAGTCCGGATACGTCACCGGATTCAAGAAGAATGCCAAGTCGCCATGACTCCGGTCAATCATCACTGCTAGCTAGGCTTTAGAACATTCCCTTTGGTTTCACAATGGCTCGCATTCACAACCTAACACTCAGGACACCAATGGGTCTAGAGATAACCATAGCTCATTTGCATTATGTAATTTTCCATACGTGGGCAGCCAACGAATTCTGGGGGCGGGGGGGGGGGTGCGGAGCAACTTTTTTGCCTATTTTTTGTACGTGAGCTGCCATTTTCCCTTCGTGAGCGTGGGGGGGGGTGATGTTGCCTTTTGGGGGGCTGAAACCCCCCCAACACCCATGTATGGTTATTTGTTGTCTTTGTTGTGGCAGCCCCCCCTCAGCTATATATTTTTGAAAAAGCCTTTGTTTTTTGTTTGTTATAACTTCTTATTTCTTCGTAGTAGAAAGTGAAGGTGTGGTTTTCGTAGAAATTATTAAAACACTTAAGTTTAACCTCAGACTTGGAATGCCTAAGCCAGAGTTAATTTGCAAGGATGAGTGTTTAGTGTTAATGTTAGGTTGTGGATTGCAGCCGATTATACTCTGTTTTAAGATAGTGATAGATTTTGTAATGCAAATTTTTTCGGCCTAAGAAACAAGATATGGGCTTTTCTCACGCAAACGCAGAGTTTCAACTTTCAAGTTTTGATTTAGTTAAATTCCATAATATTTAGCAAAATATATTTTTCGGCAGTTTTACATTGATTGAACGCAATATTATTTTATTATATATTGTGATTCATTTTATTTGTTTGATAAATTTGTAACACGATTTTCTGTAATTCAAACATGTTTTAATAATAATTGAGATTGTTAATGTCAATACTTAAATAGTGCTACTTAAACCAAGTATATAATATGTCGATTTGTATTCTCCAATTGTAGTGAACTCGGTTCCTAAGTCATAATATTCTATAATTTGTGGAGTAACTGCTTTCACCTTTAAATTTATTAGCCTAGTTGATTTATATATCGGTCTTTGAATTCTATATTTTGATGAAGTTCTGCAATGTTATTATTATTTGTGGATTTTGATGGTTTTAATCAGATCGTGGTTATTTCTGTTGCGGTGTGTATATATTATCAGCTAAAGGCTAGCCACAAGCTTGTTGTTAATAAGACATAACGCATATACATACAGCCGTATGCCCGTATATTTCCTCTATTGAAAATACAGTATTTAAAATATTAGTGATCATAACATCAGCGTAGCAAACTTTGGTGGTTGTCGGTAGCCTGTTTTTTAATTATTGCTGACTGAACGCAAATACGGCTGCAAGTTGGAACCAACCTTTTTCTTATGTTGTAATTTTGACTACTTTTTTTGAGTTAAACTTCAAGCTTGCAGGGCCAGTGATTTTTTGTATATACATTTTCGCACCATGTCGGTAGGTCCACTTGTCTGTGTATACAAGCAATGAAATTCAAGGTGACTGTATTGTAGTTCACTACAGTGGTATGGTATACCCAACTATTGATATCTCAAAAATGTTTTGCTATAAAATTCTTTTAATCATGGAATAAGTTTTAGTGTTTTTCTCCACTTCCAAAATGTTTTCGAATATATTTTGGATGGCACGTACTTGAGTATACCTATTACCTACGTATTTTCTACTTACGTGACGGACTTTGTTATTTGACTCAACTGTGCTTAATGTTTGTTATTATGCAATACTGTGTTTGTTTCATGTTTTCATGGTTGTGTCCAGCTAATCCTAGATTTGTCGACGGTTTGCAAAATTGAAAAAACAGTTTGAACTTTTTGTCAGTTTAGTTTCGTCAAAACCAAGTTTCGTGTGTGTTAGTCTGGGTTAGTTGAGTTAGTAGCAAAGATGAATTTTTAGATTTTTTAGCGTTTACGACAAGCAAAAACGAAGTTTTCACAACTGAGTTAGCGATCGTTTAGTGACAGTTTTCTATATCCCATATATATGTACATGTAAAAATTTGGAGGGGCCTCTCCGGCCAAATTTTGGGTCTTTTCCGTTATTCTCCCACCAGTCCGGATTTTGGAATTTAGTGAGCCGATTTGAATAATTTTTGCACCAATGGACTGCTCTTGACCTCAGAACTTCAAAAATACAAATTTTGAAAATTTTTAAATATTTTAAAACTTGCGCTTTTGAAGTCATGAAGTCAAGAGGAGTCCATTGGTGCAAAAATTATTCAAATTGGCTCAGTAAATTCCAAAATCGGGACTGGTAGGGGAATAACGGAAAAGACCATAAATTTTGAGGAGCCTCCCCCATGATCGACCTAAAGCTAAAATATCCTAAATTTGCAAACTTTTGGAAAAATGTTTTATTTTTACTTAAGTTCGGCCAAATTTTCGGGACCCTCTACCCTGGGCCCTCGATTTTAAGGGGGTGGGGGTTCCCCCTCATACATGTATTATCGTATAAAATATTGGCGCTCTTTGAGGAAAATCCACTGTCGACCAACGTTATCGGTTCAAACAGGATTGATTTTTGTATCAGGAGTATATCAATCAATATAGATTTTGTGTACTTTTGACGGGCCAGTACTTGTAAACGTCCAGTGAGTTATGCGAGCAATATGCCTGCCTATTGTTATATTTTGACTCTGACCTTGTACATATATACTCTCTGAAAATTTTGCCATATTTAAAAAAAGAAAATAATTTGGGATTCGTGCCTCCACCCTTCAGGTCCATTATAAGTAGCGTTTTTACCACTAGACCACTGAACAGTGGTTGCTTTTTTATTTAGATTTCTTTGCTGTGCTGGTGTACTTATTGCTATAATAAAACTGTAATATAGACAAAAGTTGAAACCGTTCATTTAATCTTTGGAAAAAATTAAACTTCGAATCAAGTTGGGGTACCTTTTGTAATTTCTTTGGCTAAAATCCCTTTTGCAAAATATGGCGAAATAGACTTATTGCTTGATTGTGATTGGTTGTTTTGTTGGCTTGACAGCGAATAGCTTTGAGCTGGGACTATGTGAATACACTTGAACGTGCAACTTGTGTGTTGATCAGTCTGATATGTCTCTATTTCTCATGAACTTTCACTGAAAACTTGCGCTTACAAAATGTCCATATAGGTATATCTAACTCCAGATGAGTGTGCGAGATTGGGAGAAATAGAAATTTCAGGTAATTTGGCGTAATAAACTTTAATATATTCTCAATGTTGCTGTGTTTTGCTGTTAAGGCTTTGATCAGATAAGGGGCAATTCATTGCTAGCAGACTATCATCCATTCATCCGGCAAAATGACAAAAGAGCATCTGATGATGAGAACATGTGTAGGGCTTACCCATTAACGGAATTCCAGGAGTACCAGTTATTTGCATATTAAGGAATCCAACATTGTAAGTTTTAAACACAAATTGATAGGAAATTTATTCTACAAAAATAATTCTAACATCACGTATAAAAAATAAAATTATTCGCAGCTGCCGCGGAGAAGCAGGGCAACTGAAAGCCATCAAGATAACATATATATTAAAAAGTCTGACAAAAAATAGTTGCACCACTTGAGAAAACGAAACATGTGACTTCGTTACGAAAAGAATAGATTTATACTATCAAGAGTTCAGCAAGTAGTGGCACAAGTGATGCCACTAATATAAGTGGCGCATGTATTATTTGTCAGACAGACTTTAATATACATGTTAGACTTGGTGCATGGTTGAGGTGATTGGGTTTATAGAGTTTGTTGCTTCCTGGCGACGTATGTGAAGAAGGGCTCGGTCTGCTGGCACATTTCCCCGCAGAAGATGCACTGGGTGTTGTCCTCAGAGCCCTCCACGAATCCCTTGATCTTGCACTTCTTCGTCTCCGGGCAGCAGCGGCAGCCGTCGTTACCTGAAATCAACGTCTTCTTTACCGTATTACCTCCAATAAAGCCCCTTGTTAAATAAAGCCTGCGTCAAATCACTGAAGAAACTAAAGCACCGGCTTAACTAAAACCCCCGTAGGCTTTAGGCCGTAGGGTATTCAAAACGTACCCACTTGAATAAAGCCTGTGTGAGGACCTTCACGAAACAATAAAGCCCCAGGGGCTTTATTCTAGGAAACACGCTACATTCTTTCAGCTGGCGAAATCAAAATAAGTCGCGCCCTCCCTCTCCCTCACATCAGCTCACGTGGCGTCATGACTTGTGAGATTGTTTGGTAGTAGTTTACTTTGACGGTGAAATGGCTATACGGCTATCCGCAGCTGCCTCAGCGGATTAGCAAGCAATATCTCATTGTAATAGGACACAGTTTAGAGCTGAAATGGCGATATATATACGGCTGTAAATGTCAATGGACCCAAAATTGGATTGAGCGAATGATGTTACCGTAAGTGAGTTTCCTGGCCTTGCTGAGTCTGTACCAGTGGTATGGCTCGCGGGTGGGGTAGCAGTCCACGTCACTCTCGCACTCCACCGGCTCCTCGCCCAGATCTGAAATACTCATATGTATGTAAGTTGGCATTGCAGCTAATCTCTTGTCTGTGGGGAAAACAGTTTGTACAATACCTACAGTTGAAGTGCCCTGGTAACTGTACAATTCATAAGTCATATGAACAGGAATCCTGTAGTAGTGTGTCTGGCTTTGCATAGCTTATCTTTTACAGGTGGAGAGGTACTAATCTGATTGTAATACTGATATCCATATGGATTATGGGCAAGTTATTTCCACATTTTTGAGTTTATTTTTTGAATGTATCGGACGCTGCTAGAACAGCTGAAACCTGTCAGTTGCCACCATAGCACAAAAATCTATAACTTATCTAAAGTCTGACCAAAAATTGCTAGATCCTGAGACAAACGAAAACACGGGATTTCACTACAAAACGAACGAATAGCAAGCATTAAGAGTACAGCGAGTAGTCACTGAAATCACGCCCTCTGTTTAGTGTTTTGTGTTTGTCTCAGAGTTCAGCCTTTGTTGGTCAGACATTCATTACTTACGTGTCGTAGTTCGTAAGTGCTGTAACAAGTTCGTCCTCATGCATTAACGACTGTCATTAAATTTATCTTTGTCTATACCTATGCACTCGGTGGCTTGTTCGCACTCTGCCATGCTGTCGTACAGCCCGATGTCCATGGGGCACTGGGGGTGCTGGCACTTCTGGCATCCCTTCTTCGTTTCCCCACAGAAGTATTTCTCCGCACCTGGCATGTCCTCCCCAGGCCCTGTTTCTCCACCACCGTACATGCTGGATACTGAAACAAATAGTAATTTTAGAAATCTATGGCATTCAATGTTCTTGTACTAGGCTAGCGAAACCGAGCACAACCGGGCCCGATTTATCAAAACACAACGTTTGTCAATTAAAATGCTCGTTGGTGAAAGTTTTGGATTGATCGAAACATTTTCAACGACAAACAACACTAAATTATCGGACTATATATAAAAAGGAGTATATAGGCGACAATGTTCGTCGTTTCGATTAATAAAAAATATTCAGCGATCAACATTTTGCTCCAATAAATCGGGCCCGAACTGGGCAGCAAAACAAATATATGCTCCAGTAGGTATTTGCAGAATTGACAAAAGAAAAAAAGTTCTCCTACGCCCCATTTTAATGAATAGGCCCTAGTCTATCCTAGTGAAGTGAGTTGTACCTCCGCATCCGGACTGGTCGGTGCAGGCCTGCATGGAGGGGTATCGACCCGGGGCGGGCTCAGGGCACTCGCCATCGTCACAGGGGCGACAACCGCGGTCGTCCGTGCACACGAAAATCTCTCAAACAGCAACACACAATTATTAGATGATTATGTACTCTTGATAGTGAGAAACGACCACAAGAATTTGACAATAAAGGTATGCTGTTTGCACAAGCGCAGTTGAACGTCCTAGGTATAAGTTCTGAGCTCTACCCACTACCCAGGGAAAGGAACCGATCCTAACACCCAAGACTGTTTGGGGGTAAGAAAGCTGTCCTGTGGACCCGGTCTTATCCTCTCCGTCTGATGTCACGGTGACGAAATTGTTGAGCATTGAGGAAGCGGATGCCGGATACCCCCATTGCATTTCGAAAATACTAAAAAATGGAGGCGCTCGCCCTCGCGTCGACTCCGAAATTGCTAGCTAACCACCACACAATAGCCTCAAGCCTAAACATCTATTCCCCACTTAGGTGCAACGTTACAAACAAAAGGCTTATTTCTCTACCGGATTAAAGGGTTAATTTTAATCGGATTAAGCGGTTTAAAAATCATGCTGGAAAAGCTCCATATTAAACGGACTTGAATTTTAGCGCGCTGCTTTTTAGTCAGACTGTAAAACGGCAATACATAGCTACGCATGCTAATGTTCGGCGTGCATGTTAAACCCGTTTAGTCCAGTTTAGGTTTAGGAACCGGTTCAGACTAAAATAGGGCCCGCTGGATTATTTTAACTCATTTAATCCGCTTAGTCCGATATTTCAGTCCTAAACCTCGGACTAAAATAAGCACAGTCTGCTTAATCCGGTAAAGGAAGGGGCCCAAAAACTTACGTTCGGCCCAGGCCACAGAGACCAAAGCAAGACCCAACAGCAACAGTTTCATGGTTTAGGACAGACTTTTGGGGAGACAGTAACCAACAGACTGAAGCGGTTCACCGAATTTGGATGTTTTTAAGGCCCAAACTAGCGGTAATGTGTACTCTCCGGGTCGGAATCGTGGGTGAACGTTTAAATCAGGTACACGCGATTGATAAAGCACAGCGGGACAAACAGGAAACGTAAAACCCACAAAATAAACAGCACAAAATCAGTGAACTTTAATGCAATATGTTCTAGGTTAAACTGGAACTTTTGCAATTTACAGTTTTGATTAGGTAAAGTGGACTGTTTGTGCTGGTTGCAGCTCTCAGGGCAGCACTGCTATGCAAACATATGTACATAATCATTTGTGAAGTATCGTTAGGTACTTAAAGAGGCTGACAGTTCAGCATTGGCCCATTACCTCAAAAGGTAGAGCGCTGGTTTGCAGACTGCATTTCGCATCCCCCCTAGCTCATTGATTGCTAATATTACATACATACTCAAGGAAGGATTTAGTCAAATTTATCTGAAACTAGAACTTAGCGTTGAGATTCAGATATAGGAACAAATCACATAAAAATTATGGACATATACAGAGCTAATAAGTACATGAAGCTGTAATGCTAAAAAAATGATAAGTCACTGTTCATGAGCTTGAGCAATTGGTATGGAATTCCAAAAAACACTTGCACAAACAATTAAAACTTAGCCAATGAAAAGTTAGTCTTCAAATGATATTTCAAACTCAACAAACATGTTAGTTTGTTGAGTCTGTCATGCAACAACAAAATAAAGAGCAAAAAATAAATCAGTTCATTGAAAAACATACTTTCAAAGCAATATTTCAAAACGATCATAAAAAAGCAGTCATTTTTTCAAGAAGCTGCTCACCTGAACATGACTGAGTGCATTTTCACACGACTTGACGTAATAAGTTTGAAAAAGTCTGCAGTTCGGTGTTTTTGCAACAGTGACGCCGTTTAATAAATAAAGTTCCTTGAAAATTTAGCTTTTTGTAATATGTAGTTTTCATACAGCATTTATTATGCACGTACCTGTTAGTGAATATAGATTAGTCCATTTGTACAAACGCTTTGAGTAAAACAATTTGATCATGCGTGTTTGTCATACACAGGGGTGGACGCGGGTCGTGGGTACCCGCGGGTTGGGTTGGGTTGGTTGGGTCGGAAAATTTGTACCGTGGGTCGACCCGCGGGTACCCACCCACTTCAGGCTACGCGGGTCGAAAAAATTTTTCCGACCCGCGAAAACTGGAACACGAAGAAATTGTCGACAAGGGTCCCCCCTTAGTTTTTATAGCCTAGAGAAAAAAAGTTTCTGAGACGTCTCCAATTGACAAAATTTGGCCTAAAAATTAAAACATTCTAAAAATTTTTTCCTGGGGGCTGCCGCCCCCAGACCTCTGCAAACTCTGTGGCTTACTATTCCTTGTTATTAACTTTATGAAAGCCTATATACGCATGTCTACTAGAGTACATTATGCTGTATTTACTTGTGTATATAATATACTGTCTGATATGAAGTTCG
>JASANF010015314.1:0-16061 GCA_030248245.1 Trissonchulus sp. WLG1_4 | reverse complement strand
CTGGGAAACACTTTGTGGTAAACTAATTTGAATATTGACAGCAATAAAGGAAATTTTGAGCTAAACGGTATCATTAAGTATGCAAAAGACTTATTCAGCAGCATTGCCACAATTTCAGCATACCGCGGTACAATCTATTACCTCAAATAATTCAGTTTACAGCAAAGAAAAATGCGTAACAGGAAAAAATTTTGAAAAAAGAATTCAAAAAAGATTGTAGTTGTAAAAGTAGTTATCGTGTTTTTTGGGCTTCAATTTCATTGAACCCAATTTTTTTATGTGAGAGTTTAATCCGAAAAATTGAGCAAGTTTTAGTTGATTTTACCGTAACTGTAAAAGCAGTTTGGCCTGCGTTTCTTGGATGGGTCCAGAATCGACCCCGTATTTTTTCCCCGCGACCGTATTTTTTCCCCAAAATGGGGGTAGAGAAATACGTTTATTTTTCGATTTTGTATAAAATTAGTAATGCAGAGAAAAAAGGTTAATATGTGGTTTTGCTAGTTGAGCAATTCTGCGAATTATTTGTTGGAAAAAAGTTTTCCCGAGAAACTTAATCCAGGGAAAGCAAAAAAATCTTGTACTCATATTTTGTTTTTTTACCCCATCTGACTATAAAGCTTGGTGCAATGCTGTTCTTGATAAAGTATTGTATCTGTATCACGAGAATAGTTTATGTGTTGACCGTTTTTCCATCTTAAAAAAATAGAACAAACTCTTTTTTACAAATGTTTTTTTGTAAATCTTATGTTTTTTTATTTTTTCAGGTGGTTCTTCTGACAAGCCTGACACAGACCGTGATGCGTTTACAGGCGTGTCCGTAAGTTTTGCTGTACTTAATAATGAACCTTTTTTATGGAACAATAATTCAAGATTCAGTCGGACTATAAACGAATATAAAATCGTACGTCTTTTTCCAATACCCTAATTTCAGCGGATAATTTTTTAGTTAAACTGAAGTAGACATATTGTATCTCTAAGGTTAAAGCTAAACTAGAATTAAGCAACAGACATTTTTTAACTAGTTTAGTATATATAATGAATATTCTGACTCTGACAATATGTTAATAGTGAAAAATGAAATATAATACATAATAATTATGTTTAATTTTTTATATTTCATTTCATTGGAACTCCAGTTTTTTCGCCTGAAGCCTGATCTGAGTATATTATACATGGTACAGTCGATTAGCACAATACAATGGCCGGTATATACTCTATCAATATACGAATATATTTATATTGTGTTAAACATAGCATTAGTGCTAGTCTAAACATTTTCAGCTCATATATATATTAATGAAAATGAAATGATCAGTTGTTTTTTGTTTCAGCTGGCGCAGGTGTGGACAAAGCTGGCGAAGCTGGGGCTGGCGCAGCACCCATGGAATTTGTAAGTGTTTCTTAGTAGATTTTTTGAACTTCTGTTTCTAATGAGTAACTCCCCCAACCCTGAAAAAACTAGGCTAGTCTCTAGTCTGGAAGAATTAATAGTTATTGTTGCCAGATTTCACAGCATTCAACTGCTTCAGAGAGCTGTTTTAGGCTTGAAGTTCGCAACTAACACTAGGACTAAAGTTTTTCTTGAAGGTGGTCAGTCAACCACTCAACTGTTTTGCTAAAAACGGCAAATGTGAATGTTTTGAGCCAATTTAAAATTAATTGTTCCAGTAACTGCTCAGATGTCTGGAATGTACAATCATGATGAACATTAGGTTGCAAATTCTAGCTTTAGATTATTATTTGAATTTTGGACAAACTTTTGTCTATTAAGATGCTATTTGAGGCCAGTGAGGAGCATTGTTTAACTATGAATGTATAGACTATTTAGAAATTTACTCCGCAAATTTTAGTAGTTTGTTATTATCTATTTTAGTTATTTTTTGTGTTATTGTTTTTTCAGAGGCACGGATTTGGACGGGGAAAGCCTTTTCAATAAATGGATAGGGCTGATTCTGATTTGTAATACTTTGTCCTGTTTTCCGTTATGATGATAATGTTGTAATTTGTTATAATATTACTTCGTTTGTTTGTTTGGCTGAGTAAAATTTATTGATTTGTGATGGAATTTGTGTGAAACATTATTTTTACATTGCTGTGTGACTCTCATGGCTTAAGAAAATGATAGTAATTTCAGACTAGGTTTGATCCGGTGAATGTGTATTGTGGACCGGGTTTTGAATGTTAAAAGCTGACGGGTCCGTAACTTTTTTGGAAGATCGTAACGCTAGTAACAGCTCTCTTGAGTACGTGTTTGTGCGTTATTCGTTCAAACGGAAAAATTACGCAAACAGTTTTGGTACATGATGCCATTTGCACGTAAAACATTGCTGATTTCATTATAGAGGCTGAGTGGAAACCTCATTCGTTTGCTATATTCAAGGACAGAGATGCACGGGGTGAATCGGCGAGGGGGAGGTGCCCGACCCCTGGCGGAAGGGGGGGTGGTCCCTAGTTCTGGCCATTTTTCGGCGACAGCCGAAAATTTTTCAGAATTTTTCGATTTTCAACTAATTTTTGGGGAACTTTTTTCGCCGCAGGCGAAACTTTTTTGCAATTTTTCAACTTTTTACGCATTTTTGGGGCACTTTCTTGGCCATCAGAGGGGGGGGGTGGGGGGGTGAGGGGGGCGGGTTGGTGGATGTCTGTGGGGGGGGGGGGGTGGATACCCCCCCCCCCTATGTGCATCTATGTTCAAGGAGTCAACTTTAACTGGACGGACGATTTGAGTTCTATCTTGAAATTTTGACTAAACGAATTGAATAAAATGCCCGTTTCAACGAACGTGCTAATAATGTTTTTCAACTTCGAGTAAAATGCAACTAACTAGGTTAGCTAACTGAAGTCTTCACCCCCCCCCCCCCTTTGGTTGTTCTTTATTAAGTTTACTATATTTTTAGCACCCCCTGAGCCATGTCATTGCTGGAGTCGATCTATTTCTGGGGTCTGGACCCCCCGCATTTAAAACTGAAACGACCCTCTTGGCTGCACCAGCCCCCTCCCATGGTCGTTTTTGGGATTATATTGTTCTCCTACTTTCTGGTCACGGGGGGTATCATCTATGATGTGATTGTGGAACCCCCCAGTGTGGGATCCTCCACGGATGAAAAGGGAAATTCTGTGTATGTGCATAATGTATATATATTGTGATCAAGAGTACATAATGGGTCAACGGGTTTGTGTACGCTCGAAATTAGTGATTATTTGTGGTGAGAGAGAGTATAGGTATATACAGGTTTGGTTTGTTTCAAAACTTAAGCTTTGTTTGTCTTAAAACTAAAACTTAAAGACCCAAATAAAAATGGCATTTTTCATGTTTAGATACTAGATAAACATACCTACTGAGTACCTATTCTCATATTATTATAATAACGTACAATGACGTAGTCATTAGCGGGGTGTCTCGTCAACGTTCTGTGAATTCCTCTTTACGTCGAAAGGGGCTGCTACCCAGGTCAAAATTTAAACTCCCAATTTTTCTTATATTCACCTGTTGATACTTCACGAGGACACCTCAACGACTTTTCCTCAGATAACATCAGTTGATCTTGAAGGTGCACTTTTGGTTCACTGCGTTTGTCAGTATTTCAGAGACAAATAAAGTTCTTTAGCGTATTTTCTTTGAAAAAGAATATGATATATGTATATGACCAAGAGTACATAATGGGATTGATTATCCTATTATGTACTCTTGATATAACATAATGTATAATATAATATATTTCAGAATGGTAGCCTTCATGCCGTACCGCGTGAACGGGCAGTACATCATGGAGGGTTTGTCGGCCAGCTGCATGTTCACCCTGGGCGGGCTGGGCTTCGTGCTGCTTGACCAGACCAACAAGCCACTGATGCCCCGGCTCAACCGCATGATGCTCACCGGCCTTGGCTTCCTGCTGGTCCTGCTGCCCTTCTTCCTCTCACGGGTTTTCATGCGCATGAAATTGCCGGGCTATATGTCGGGTTAATTAGAGTTTGACAAAAATAGATTCGTCGCCTGCTTATTTTAGTGGCATGACTTCTGCGACTACTTGCTGTACCATTTTTGTCAGACTTTGGTGCTGATATTTAGGCAAAAATGTTAAACTATTTTCATTTAAGTTACAGTTGAAGTAAGGCTCAGGCGGTAGTTTAAGTTGAAGTTAAAGTAAGTTGATGATCAATGCCTTTTATATAACTTTTTTTAAATAACTTCATTAATTAAAGTTGAAAGCAGGATGTTTTATTTTAAGTTAAAGTAGTGTTTTAAGTTTTTTGCCCTAGTAGGGATGTTTCTCTGTAGAGAATTAAGAAATCGAGATCACTAAATAATTAGTTATTTAATGATCTTTCATTTGTGGTTAGATTGACGGGACTTTGAATCTTCTTGTGTCGTGAATTTTGCAAGTAAATGCAGATGTGTGAATAACTGAATAATAAATCTGGGTACGATTTAGCCCATCTGCTTTTTAAGCTCGGCATTTTAGACAAATTTCGAATTTGCTGATTTCAGTTTCTTTGTTTTGTACTTCATTTATTTATTAAATTTTGATTTGTAATGAAGTAAAGCGAATTGACATCTGGCAGAGGTTTTTTCATTATTATAAAATATGTTTGTCTTCTTTTATGTCGGAGTTTGAATATCTGTGGGTTTTGTTCAAAATTGTAATTTATCTGGTTAGATAATTAGCATTATTTGGTAAGAGACACAGGCTCAGCTGAACTGAATGTATTAAAACTTATAACACGTAAATATTCGAAGTAATAGACAGATTTTAACTTTTCAGCTTTTTAGTTGCATCTCTTGCTGTGTTGGGGTTGATTCATAATACAGCCGTATGTCGGTTCAGCCAACATAATAATAACGAAATAATCACACCACTAAGGCTCGATTCATACTTACAGCCGTATGTCCGTTCAGCCGACAAAATGACGAAATAATGACGTCACGGTCACATGCGCTGGCTGATCCTGCAGTGACTGCTAGGCTGCTAGTGACGTCATTCTGCAGGCTGAACGGACATACGGCTGTAAGTATGAATCGAGCCTAATAGTGTAGAACATCGGTGTGTGGCGTCATTGTTTGGCACTTTTGCCGGCTGAACGGGCATACGGCTGGAGTATGAATCGTCTTTCGAGTCGCAAAATAAATTATATTATATAAATATGATTGAACTGTTTAATTCATGTTTGTATGTTCCTGAGTGCCTCTGCTGGTTTATTGTGATTTTGTTATAGGTTATGGTTGTCATATATAGGTTATTCTGTTACTGGGTCGATTCATACTTACAGCCGTATGTCCGTTCTGCCGATAAGATACAAAATAATCACGCCACTAGCTGATCTAACACATTTCACCAAGTTTGTCGACTGAACGGACATGCGGCTGTAAGATGAATCGACGCACAGGCTGTTTGGGGGTTTTTGTTAGTGGCTGTTCTTTCTTCCTACCATTAAAACTTGTTTAAAACTTAAAACATCGGTACATGACACTATTTTTACCTGAAAAGTTAATGAAACCTTTAATTTGATTCTAATCATCGGCTTTTCAAAAATTTTTGAGCCTAGTGTTCATATATTTTCTATTTGCTTTCCAGTTTGCGTATGATTGACTGTTTATACACTAGTTTCGTACAACGAAACGATCTTCACAATATATTATATATATAATATAACACAAAGTTTTTTATGTTAGATATTTCAGTTCTCGAATCTTGACGTTGATATTTTTAAATTTCTTAACTATATACTAACCAAAATATCTGTTTTAATTTGTTTGGCTTTATCCACTGTACAAATTTCTTTATGGTGGGTAGTAGCAAGATTACCGAAGCTTGCTTGCTTCGATATATTTATTGTTTTGTAAGCTGTTTGTTTTTTGTTTTATTCTTAGTTATGATATTGGCCATAATTCGAATGTGGAAAGGAATTTGTTTCCAGATAATGAGGGCTGTAATACTATATTATTCTAAATAAAAGTTTTGTTACGTTTTGTTCCGTTTCATAACGTGCAGCTGATTTGATTAGGGAATGGATGAATGGTGCATTTCTTGTCTTATTCAAATAGAGTTCTTAGAGAGAGAGTATGAAAAACATGCTTAGGTATGTATGTACATTTACGCCGGTACTCCGCGAGTGCACTGCACATACCTAAGCAGTCTACCAGGGAAACACGGTGGGTTTTAAAAACCATGGTTTTACGTACGTGTGCATATGATTTACACATAATTGTATTACGAAATATCGCATGATTTGTTACGAATTTCGTAGATTTTCTAAAACCATGGTTTTTGCTCAGTTGAAATTTCAGCAGAATAAAACCTGCTATTATGCAGGTTTGAAATTTCAACTGAGCAAAAACCATGGTTTTAAGAAATTGACGAAATTCGTAACGAATTATGTGATATTATTTCGTGATGAAATTATGTTCAAATCATATGCACACGTACGTAAAACCATGGTTTTTAAAAACCACCGTTGTGAAAACCACCCAGAGGGTTGGAAAAGAGTCTGGCTGTTGCTCAACTGTACAAGTCCTACAATTGTAACAATTTGTTTCACTTTCAATTGTTACAAGACGTGTAAAGTTGGGCAACAGGCCCCTTTGGGTGTGAAAGGCAGGCTTTTTTGCTCTCCGTGGCTGTTAGCCTGTGCCCTCGGGCCTAACTTTATGTATGCACTGCAAAAGAGGCCGGCTATCTGGGGAACGCGACCCAGACAGGTCACTGGACTGTACAAAAAGGGTGGCGTGGTTTGGATTAGGTAAACCACAGATACATACCTACGTTACAAAATAGTCACGCCACTAGTACTGTAGGTATAAGGCTCGATTCATACTTCTACACGGACATTGGGACATACGGGCACACGGACGAACGGACATACGGTCAAAACGAACGGCAGAACGGCCGTTTGATTCATACTTTCGTCCGTTCAGCCGTATGCCCGTTTGCCCTTCAGCCGTATGTCCGTTCATCCGTACTAAACGGCATAATTTCACTTTGTCCGTATGTCCGGCAAGTTAAATTTAGTTCAACTCTGCCCGAAATTGTAGGGCATAGGGACAAACGGACATACGGCTCAAAAGTATGAATCGCTCCTTTGTCCGTATGCCCGTACATCCGTATGTCCGTACGTCCCAATGTCCGTTTGCCCTAGAAGTATGAAATGAAAAAACGGACGAAACGCGCTTTGTCCGTGTGCCCTAGCCCTATGTCCGTTTGTCCGTATGCCCTGTTGAAGTATGAATCGACCCTAAGATTAGATTGTGACGTGATGTTTTTCGCAATTTTACCGTATGAACGGACATACGGCTGTAAGTATGAATCGAGCGTATGACTATCAGCTGTAGAATTAAGATAAGGCTTATGTTATTACGTTGAGTTTGACATTGTGACTAAAATTACGCAAGCGAGATATGCGACTGCCCCGTTTGCGGGTTAGAAGTACATAAGCGTTGAAAAGTTTCTCGAAATTTCTAATATTCACACCCATAATGTTCTTGGATTACGTAAGTAAGTACATGTTATGCTAACATCCCTAACCTGATTTTGCCGCTCAGTGAGGAAGAGCCGAAGAGATGATATTTTTGCATTATCAGTTGTTCGACCACCTTATCGTCAGCAACGAATTTATCCAGGCGCAGATCTACATGGGGGGTCTGGGCCGTTGGGCGAGCCCCCCCCCCAGATTTGAAAGTTTGGGACAAGCCCCCCTTCAGATTTGACCCATTTACCGTATTTCCTTTAATAAAGCCCCGGGGGCTTAATTGTTTCGTGAAGGTCCAAACGGGGGCTTTATTCAAGGCGGGGGCTTTATTTCTTGGTGAACTTTTGCTGACCAGATGGGCTTAGTTGCTCAAACCAGTTGTAACAAGTGCAGCTCTTGTAAATTCTTACAATTGTACATAACAATTATATTCTAACGTTTCTAAAATTTCCAACTGTTACAAATGTAAGACTTGTATTTGAGTTACGGGGCCCAGACGTAAGTCAAAAGGACGTTTTGAATAAAGCCCCCGGCGGTTTTATTCAAGGCGGGGGTTTTATAATTTCGTGAGTGGCTTGACAGGGGCTTTATTCGAGACAGGGGCTTTATTCGAGGTACATACATACATAATTAGAGAGTAATTCGAGTACAATTAGTATGGTAATTCGAGACAATTAGACAAGCCCCCCCTTGGTGCTAAAAAAAGTGCCCGAAAAGTTAAAAAATGCCTCAGATTGCTGTAAAATGCTTCATAAATGGTGGTTACTAAAACCCGGCCCGGGCCGGGCCGTGAACTGACTAAAAGCCGGCCCGGCCCGGGCCGTGGATTACCTAAAACCCGGCCCTATGTTAATTTTCGTCTTTCGGGGCCGGAAAATGACTAAAACCCGGCCCGGGCCATAGTTTGACTAAAACCCGGCCCAAGGTTTATCCTGTGTCTTCCCAGGCCGGAAATGACTAAAACCCGGCGCGGGCCATAGTTTGACTAAAACCCGGCCCAAAGTGTATCCTGTGTTTGCCCGAGCCGGAAAATGACTAAAACCCGGCCCGGGCCATAGTTTGACTAAAAGCCGGCCCAAGGCCCGGACCAATCAAAGCGGCGTCTGAACTTGCACGAACTTAGCTGCCGCAAACGGCCGGGTAAACGACGAAGTGGTCAAAAAATGCCAAAATTGGATGATTTTGATGACGCTGCTCCAGATTCACAGATTTCTAAACGGGATATTGCTGAAAAAGCAGTCGCCATTGACGTGAAAAAGGACGAAACGCAGTCGACAAAGTACACTGATGTCGAAATATGGCGACAATTTGGAGACATTGCTTTAACTACATACACACGATCGCTTAGAGTTGGCAAATGGTGGGTGGCTTAATGACCGACATATAAACGCTGCACAATGGCTTATTCGAGATCAGTATCCAAGTGGATTACAAGACACCATTTTGGGCAATACCGCTACGGGTTTTGATCAGCTTGCAGAAACTGTTGCACAAATACATCATGTTTCGGGTAATCACTGGATTGTTACAACTAGCAGTGAAAGCACAGTTAAGCTTTATGATTCTTTGCTGCCATCTGAGCTGGCTCCAAGAATCTGTCAAGATGTCAGTAGCATTTATAAGAGTTTGGCTGATGCAAAAGGTGTTATCAAAGTTATGATCATGCCATGTCAGCAGCAGAAAGGAGGCAGCGATTGTGGGTTATTTGCTATTGCCAACGCTGTGCAACTGGTGGACAAAAAACTGCCAGCAGTGTCTACGATCAGAAAAAAATGCGTTCTCATTTTTTAAAATGTCTCGAGAATGGTAAAATCAAAAGTTTTCCTCATGAGATGGTCGCGCTAAAGTCGATTCAGCCAGTCATTCACTTGGTCACGACCTATTGCAAGTGTCACAGGTTCAAACAGAAAGCAAAATTGTTTGAATGCAGCGTTTGTAAGAATCAGTGGCACCAAGACTTTGCGGGAGTTGAAGACGAACTGACCGATAACTATCAGTGTCCCAGCTGTTTGGACAGTTGATTCACTGGGCTTTCAATTACCTATTTTTCTCGTGCTTGTTTTTGTTTAATTAGTTGTAGTTTGGATTTGGAATCGCTTTAATCGTGTGAATCTCATTGTTTAACTGATCGACGTTAATTGTTGCTTATTTTTTCCCGCTTGTCTGTTTTTACTCAATTGTTGATAATTTGTTTCAAGGTTGTTTGTTTTTGTTAAGTCAGTTCTAATCTGGAATCTTTTTAATCCTGTGGATCTTACTGTTTGACTCATAGACGCTCATTGTTGATAATTTGTATCATGTTTTGTTTGTTTTTCTTGAGTTAGTTCTAATCAGGAATCGTGTGGATCTCATTGTTCGACTAATTGATGTTGATTGCAATTTCAATGGAAATGGAAAAATAAACAACTAGCCTCTGGCCGAGTTTTAGTAATTTTCCGGCCCGGGCAAACACAGGATACACTTTGGGCCGGGTTTTAGTCAAAGTATGGCCCGGGCCGGGTTTTAGTCAAAGTATGGCCCGGGCCGGGTTTTAGTCATTTTCCGGCCCGGGCAAACACAGGATACACTTTGGGCCGGGTTTTAGTCAAACTATGGCCCGGGCCGGGTTTTAGTCATTTTCCGGCCCGGGCAAACACAGGAGAAACCTTGGGCCGGGTTTTAGTCAAACTATGGCCCGGGCCGGGTTTTAGTCATTTTCCGGCCCGGGCAAACACAGGAGAAACCTTGGGCCGGGTTTTAGTCAAACTATGGCCCGGGCCGGGTTTTAGTCATTTTCCGGCCCCGAAAGACGAAGATTAACATAGGGCCGGGTTTTAGGTAATCCACGGCCCGGGCCGGGCCGGCTTTTAGTCAGTTCACGGCCCGGCCCGGGCCGGGCCGGGCCGGGTTTTAGTAACCACCTTCATAAATTAGTAAAAAGCTACAAAATCGCTAAAAAGTATAGGTAATACAAAAAAATTAATTTTTACACAAAAAGTTGATATTTTTGGGTTGTTTTCAGTGCAAGCCGAATCGTCGGGTCAAGCCCCCCTAAAATTTTGAAAAATCCGGGACAAGCCCCCCCCCCAGACCGAGACCCCGTGTACATGTATGTATGTATCCAGGGGTAGAATTTTGAAAACGTTCTATCACAATTCACAAAACTTTTATAAATTGCAAAGTTGCTCCGCCAATTTTTTTGCCACTTTGTTGAAAGATTAGCTCAATTTGGTTTGTAAAGTTACTTTTAAATCTAAAAAGTGAAACTGTGAACATTTTTAGAACAGTTTCATTGCCGTAGGAGGTTCCAGTAAATAACTTTTTGTCCTTTGCGAAACACTAGACTCAATGAGTGGTTTTATTGTGATTTTATTAACCTGTTTTGTGACTGTTTGTTATGGTCAGTTCTGCACTGTAGGTCAAATTTCCTATGGTGATGGGTCGGTGTGGACCTCAGGACAGTTTCAGTATAAATGCAATGCCGATGATAATGGGTGGAGGACTGAAATCATTGGTAAGGGCTAGCGTCCCACTTGGGGGGGGGTCTGCTTTTAAAACTAATCCTAACTTAACTAACTTATTGCCCAAGATTGGCAAAATTTACGAGCGTTGCACTTAGGGCTTTCCTTTACCGGATTAAAGGGTTTAATTGGACTAGACGGTTGAAAAATTATGCTAAAAACGAACGCCATTCGCCATTCCAAAGCACCGGATTAAACGGACTTAATTTTTAGCGCGCTGCTTTTTAGTCAGATTAAACGGACTTACATTAGGTACGCATGCTAATGTTAAGTGTGCACGTTAAAATCCGTTTCGTCCAGTAGTACATATGTAGTTTAGGAATGGGTTCGGACTAATATTAGCCCGCTGATTTATTTTAACTGGTTTAGTCCGTTTAGTCAGATACTTCATTCCTAAACCTGTTTAAATAAACCCAGTCTGTTTAATTCGGTAAAGAAATGCGCTCTTAGTCTTGGGTCTATATCCTACTGCCACACTTAGGATGCATGGTATTTGGTAAACATAAAAAGCAACATCATTTGTTGTCCGTTGTTCGTACTTCATGCACATATTTCACATTTCATCTATCTATGTACGACGTGCGACCTACGTACATATTATTCAAGAGAGGAGATTTTTATATATTTATTTACTTTATCATTATGCTCTCCACAAAAATCGAATCACCATAGAGCCATGACGTTGATGGTGAAAAAATTTACTTCCATTGTTTTTTCAGGATGTCTTTGGAAGCGCACCTCCCAGCTGGTTTCAGTGGGCACGACCATCCGCACTCCTGGATATATATTCCGGTGTTTCCAGGACGGAAGCTCAGTGCGATGGGAGGAACGTCAGCTTGGGTCCTTCAGTGGTGGCTCAAATGCAGTCCAGACCACCACAGCAAGAGCACAGGGGACCACTAAGCCGCCGCAAACGGGGGGCGGAGGCAGCAAGAGTAAGGAAACGGCTGGGAGTACGAGTGGCGCTACGAAGGCTCAAACAACGATTGATGGTAGGAATTGATTTTTTACAATTTTTTATTTTTTTATCAATCCCTCAGTATCCTTAAGCCTAGTTCATACTAATCCGGAAGTGTCCGTAGTTGTCCGTGTCCGAGTCTGTGTCCGTGTCCGGAAGGTTGTCCGTAGCTTTTGTCCATGTCCGTGTCCGTAAGCAGCATTTAGGGTCTATTCATACTTCAATAGGGCATACGGACAAACGGACATAGGGTACACGGACAAAGCAAGTTTTGTCCGTTTTTTCAATTCATACTTTTTAGGGCAAACGGACATTGGGACGTACGGACATACGCATGTACGGGCATACGGACAAAGGTGCGATTCATACTTTTGAGCCGTATGTCCGTTTTTCCGTATGCCCTACAGTTTCGGGCAGAGTTGAACTGAATTCAACTTTGCCAGACAAAGTGAAATTGTGCCGTTTTATACGGATGAACGGACATACAGCTGAAGGGCAAACGGTCATACGGCTGAACGGACGAAAGTATGAATCAAACGGCCGTTCTGCCGTTCATTTTGTCCGGATGTCCGTTCGTTCGGTTGCCCGTATGTCCGAATGTCCGTGTAGAAGTATGAATCGAGCCTAATTCATAGTTCTACGGACACTCTACGGACAGTGCGTATGCATATAAAATAACGCCTATACATTCTGCAGCGTACCAAACGTGTGAGAATGCAACCTTCAAAAAATCAATAAAAACGTTCTAAGCACACTAAAATGCAGCTACTGAGCTCATATTGCCGACAATTTAATAAAGTTTTGCAAACCGCGGGGGAATTTTATGTGTACGCAAGCTGCTACGTGATTTGTTATGTATTAATTTTGCCGGACATGGTTTTGTATTAATTTTGTGGGCAAATGTATGCAAATTTATAGGCGCCTTACAAAATTGGCTGATGGGATTTTTTTGTTTTCAGACGAAATCAACTGTCTCCATAGCGGCATTACATTTAAGCTGAATGAAGTCTGGGTTAAGGACAGTTTCAAGTATCGCTGTGTCCCAGATCCAAGGAAGGCCTGGCGAGTGGACGTCATTGGTAGTTACTGTTTTTAATATATCTTAGCAATCAATGCTGTCAATAATTAATTAATTATTAATCAACATGAAATACTAATTATTTAATACATATTTAAAAATCAATTCGTTTACAAGATTGAGCGTGCTATATGAATTTAGACTGAAAATTGATTGAGCTGAAAGTTCACTGTATACATTTTCATATGTGCTCGGTTGCCGTTAAAACTGTCTGTAGCTTGAAGATACCCTTGTAGTAGTGAAGTGAGGTTTGCACGTATGGCCCGGTCCCGGTGTGGCTTCAGCTCAAGGGAGAGGTGAATCTAAGGTTCGATTCATACTTCAATTTAGAGCATACGGCTCAACGGACGAAAGTCTGAATTGAACAGCTGTTCTGTCGTTCCGTTTGTCCGTACGTCCTTTTAACCGTTTGTCCGTGTGTCCCAATCCGTACAGGAAGTATGAATGGACCCTAATGCACCATCTAATGCTCGTCTACCTTCTGAAACCAGACTTGGTGTAATCTGTGTTTAATTTCAGCCTGTATTTGGCCACGAACTGGTGTGGAGACTTTGGTGGGGGAAACAGTAATCACGAACGGTCGTCTGTTTCGGTGCTACAACGACGGCAGCATGGTGCGATGGAAAGAGACGGATTACTTTGGTAGGCCGACTGATCCCGTTTGGGTACAGAAATTGTTAATACATTTGCAGTTACACCAAAAGCAAACTCAATTCAGTCGGTATCGTTTTTATGAATGAATATGGCATAGAATATCATAGTCAGTATATATGCTATTTTTTCCCAACAGATACCCTCGCTTTTGGTTTCCTCAACCTTTCTGTAATATGAAAAATATAAATAAATAAATAAAATAAGTAGGATATAAATAAAAAATGATATTATTATAAAAAATGAAATTTGTTAAAAAAGTCACTGATTTCGTGACGGCGAATACTGTCTGTCTACATTTTGTACCTCGTACCTCACTTCCCCCTGAACAGTCACGTGGTCGGTCCAATACAGTTTTGGTAACATTGTGATTCGATTTGAATTTTAATTTTTTGTTTTAATCTTCCTATTAATCCAACCCATCATAACCTAATCTGGTATTGTTTCAGGGGGAGGAGACTCAAGTCGTAGCAGCAGCAGCAGTGGCAACAGTGTGAGCGGCTCTGGCCCGAACATCATTCTGACCGAAGCCTTGAGTGCCGAGTCCGTCCGGCCAGTCTGCCTTCGCAACGGGAAGACCTACGCCCCGGGCTCCACTTGGACGTCGGACCATTTTCGATTCCAGTGCAAGTCGGATGGTTTCAGTTCCACTACTGATATCATTGGTACGGCTTTGGAGTTTGGACTTTGGGCTGGAATTAGTGTTTCTGACCGGCCACAATTTTCGGCCGGCCGAAAAAAAGCCGGCCGGCTAAAATCATCCGGCCGGCCGGTCAAAATCGGCCGGCCGGTTAAAAACACCAGCGGGCCAGCCAGATTCGACAGATTGACAAAATTATGTAGGTAGGCCGGAATAACAATGCGGCAGGCTGAGTTATGCCAAAATGGCACTCTGGATTTGGTTTTGTCCAAAAATTTGGCCGCTCCGCTTACGCGGCCGGTCACAAACACTAGCTAAAGTGTACTACAGTTGAGGTTTTATCGATACTGTTGAGAGTTGGGATCGATTCATACTTACAGCCATTGAAGCATTTTTTAGGAATTTGCAGCTTATTTTGCCAGCAGAACAAACAAACGACTGGACTAAACAATACATATATACACCAGACAGTACACAACAATGGCGTGCAATATATTGAATATATATATATATATATATATATATATATATATATATATATATATATATATATATATATATATATATATATATATATATATATATATATATATATATATATATATATATATATATATATATATATATATATATATATATATATATATACATTAGTACCTAGTGCAAAACAAAGAAAGTATGTAGGGAGGCAAGAACCAAGAAAGATAAGTTATCATTTTTGTATCATTTTAGCTTGCCGTTGGCCCCGCTTCGCGATCGAGGTGGACGTTGGTCAGACAGTGATTCTGGGCCACTTCAGCCTCAAGTGTCTCCGCAGTGGCGACACCATTCGCTGGGAAGAAGCACAACAAGCCAATCTTCGTTAGAAACTTTTTGGTCAACTTTGCATTGCACAGACTAATGACTAATCAATGAGTAAATGCCGAATGAATGAGTAATGGACTGAAGCGTATTATGAAACTACCGAAATTCCCACACTACATAGCTCATAGGAGATTGTACTTATTATATGTATTGTCCAAATCGATTTACCCGATTAGATTTAGAGATATTTTCCACATACATACCTACCTATGTACCTACCTCACGGCTGCAGATAACCGTACATTGTGAATTCTTAAGCCCAGTGCATCCTACTCGTCTTTATGCTTGTCTTTATCGTTTTGACCTACCTGAACCAATTCTAAGAAAACTACAGAGGCTTGAGTTGGGCACATTTTTTCGCACGAAGAAGGTTGGGTTCACTTCATGGTATGCAAAAGTTAGCAAAACCGCTTCTGTCAAATCTTCAGTCGATCAAAATTATCTTGTCCTTATCATGGTGTATTAGTCATTAGTTTGTGAATAGTTTCATGTGCGTTCTAATTTGACATGAGCAACCTGCCTAGTATATAATGCATAAACTGACGTGAAATAAAACTTGACTTTTCTTCCATGATCATGTTCTGCTTTACTGAACTTTGACAAAAGTTTTGCGAAGGCCGGGAATCAAACCCGGGACAACTGCTTGGAAGGCAGCTATGTTCACGTCGACACCACCTTCGCTTCGATTTTTCAGAGTTAAAATGGGTACGAATGTTGGGGTGGAGGCTGCTTCTTGCATATAATTTCAGATTAATGAATTTAGAATTCACAGGTGTTTACCTTTAACCCAGCCTAAGTAAAACACGTAATCGCATGCCGGATCGCCAGTGAATTATGTAATTTTTTGTAACGATATTGTATTTTAATTGAAAAGGTTTAGTTTAGACCCAGTCTAAACTAAGTTAA
>JASANF010015313.1:0-15361 GCA_030248245.1 Trissonchulus sp. WLG1_4 | reverse complement strand
ATAACCTGTAGGTAAATTGAAACAGGCTAATGCTGCAGAACATACATGTGCTGATACTGTATACTTACACGTGCTGATTACATGCAAGTAGATGTTCTGCAGCATTAGCTTGTTTCAATTTACCTACACGTGTCTCATAAAAAAATTACATTTTTCAGAAATTTTCAGCAGAAAAATAGATTTTCAAGAATATGCGTTCACAAGCCAGTGCATTTACACGTAATGAATATGAAAGGTTAAAAAACAATAGCAGCTGTACTGAAACAAACTACTCCGTACTGTACTTACTGAAACAAACTTAAAATCATTTGGTAAGTTCATGAGTGTGGTATAATTTTTTGTGAACTAACGTAATACTTTTAGCACGAGACAAAAATATAGTGCGTGTGAATACAAACGCAAATTTTCGGCTTGCGATGTTAAAAAATTGGCGAAACGAAAAAAGTTAAAATTTGGCACACGAGTGCATTTTCTTGTCTTCGAGCGGTCGCAAAGAATGATTTTGAGGAAATTGATACTATTTTAAAAATTTAGTCAAATTAACGTTTTTAAAAGATAACTATTTCAGTGTTTTTCAATGTATCAATCATATCCGTATAATATAACTTTTTGCAACCGCTCGATCACACTGAGGCAAGCACAATGAACTATCGACAGTGCAACAGCTAGTTACTTTTGAAGAGAAATCGCAAGCCAAATTTCCACTAACGTTTGCTCTACACTGAATGCGAATTTATATCAATTAACTTCATTTGTTGTACTTGGACATACTCTTACACCAGCTCGCCATTGCGCATCTAAATTTTGCCGCAGACTGCCGATTTTTGAAAAGTCACGTTTCATTAGCGCCACCTTAAAGCTTCTAATGAAAATTAGGTTTTGTTTTTCTCAAGCCAGTGCACGAGCCAGTGTGCATGTGCACGCTACATTTTCAAACATTTTTTGAAAATGCTAAGCCAGTGGCATGTCCGGGGCAGGGGCCGGAATTTACCAATTGAAAGTCGGGGCCGGGGCCGGACCCGGGGCCGGGGCCGGATGTTACCCACACTCTAAAAGTCAAAACAAAACAAAACAAGAATATTTACTGTGCAACAAATACAGGGATTGCCATGACACAAATTACAAACTTAAAATTTACTCACTTTCAAAAATTTTGACAATATACGCGAATTTTCGTATTTTCGTTCGTGTGACCATGAACAATTTTGTAAGCCAAAACAAAATCCCAAATTAGTCGCCGAAACTCCAATGACTTTACCCCCAAAATTTCACAATGAGCAGAATAGTCTACATTTCTAACCTGAAAGAAATGTCTGGAAATTCTTTTTTGAACTTTTTCAATAGATTCAATGTCGCCTATTTGAAAAGGATTCCAAACTTCGCTGGCATATTCCAGAACAGATAACACATAAGACTTGTATAACAACACAATAATATCCATATCTTCACTAGCTATGAGTAATAAGATATAGCACTCGGTAAGCTTTTCACATAATTTTCGCAATATATTCAGAAAATTTCAAGTTTTTTGAAACGTGTAATCCCAAATCCGAACACGAATTGAGCTAATTTAATGTATGACCATCAACAAAGTAAGTATGCTCATTATTACCATTACCCAAATGCATAATAAAAGATTTATTAACAGAAATACTCATTTGACAAGTTTTAGCCCATCTACAAAAATTGTCAAGAGCATTTTGCAGTAAATGATGACGTTGGGGACCTCCATAAAAAAACTTTAGAATCATCAGCAAACCACAAAGTTGAGTTCTTAAATAAATCAATAGTATCGTTCACATGGAGCAGAAATAATGAAGGATTACACATAGAACCTTGGGGAACCCCACTGGTAACAACACTCCATGAAGATGAAAAATCGGCTATTCTCACTCTTTGACGTCGCCCAGTGATAAATGCCTTTATAAGAGTAAGAAAATAACCCCAAACTCCCAAGCAAGTTTTTCAACAAGTTTGCGATGACACACCGTATTGAATGCCTTCTTAAAGTCAATGTACATACATAGGTAATATCCACATTGATACTGTTTTGTAAAGAACGCGACCATTTATCAAAAGCTATCAAAAGATTTGAAACAGTAGATCTCCCTGACTAAAAACCATGTTGGTTATCACTTAACAAATTATTACATAACAGAATTTACGAATGGCGTCATTCAGCAAGATATCGAGTAGTCGAGCCGCTCCACACGTTAGGGATACATCTCTATCGGTGGACTGCACCAAATCGGATTAACTGACGATTAGCTTAAACCGATTTAGCGCAGACTTAAATTCCTTAAATCGGTTTAAGTCCGCTGTACCAGTGAAGATTAACGCAGTTGGCGCTTAAGTTTTAGTTGAAAACTGGAGTTTAGCTGCGATTTAGCTCAGATTTAACTAAATCGATTTAACTGGTGTTTAGCTCCAGCTCAGACTAATTTGGTGCAGTCCACCGTATAACTGTCAACTTTTGAACGGGAACCTTTATTATTATAAATAACCACAATGTTTGCATCTTTCCAATCTTTTGGAACATAGTAAAGTCGATAAGAAAAATCGGTAATAAAGTAAATTAGAAAAGCTAAGTCACCTGCATAAGTTCTATAAAACATATATGGGATCTCATCAGATTCAGTTATTAGGCTATTTTTAGACCACGTAAGTGCTTAAAAATATCAACAACATCAAACTATAGTGATGCACATTCATTAAATTTTGGTAAAAGGTTGCAGTTCATCAATAGCATACACAGAAGAGAAATAATTATTAAAAGCATCTGCTTTATCACTATCAGCAACAACTATTCTACTGTTATACTCTAAAATCGGAACACCACATTTCGGTTTAATCTTTTGACTGGTACAACAAACAACCTCTTCTGCTGTGTGAGAAGTGGTTACATTGTGAGTACTGAGTGTCAACATTCCGTAGGAAATATTAAACGCGGCCATTATTTGTGGATAACTGATATTTAAATGCCGTTTTTTGTACACATGTACTGCTGATTCGTTCCAAAGCCTTACTAATCAGTAATCACTGACGAACTGTAGCTACTTATCAAAATCAGCAAACTCGTCTACTGAGTACTGAGTGAAAAATTACTCTTTTATGATGCCGGAGCGTCAATATTTCACAGGAAAAAATGAACGCCTGCCGTAATTTTTTTAACAAAAGGAAGTTTATTTTACCGCCGTTAAGAGATTGACGGCTGAGTTGTGAGTAATTAATACTACTGCAAGCAGAGGTAAGATTTTGATTTTGCAAAAAATATAAAAAGCGTGCTCGTCCGGAGATCGAACCCTGGATCTATCGCACCCTGAGCGAGAATAAATCCACTAGACTACCTAGCCGCACTGTTCATCATTACAAGTTAGGCATGACAAGGTAACATCAATTAGTTTAAAAAATTACCAGCCTATTAACTGTAGTTAAAACAATATTTCTCCGCATTTTGCAATCAGAAACGTGAAAACTGTATTATTATTTTAGAGTGATAACAATAATTACAAAAGCTTTACCTAGGAGTCATTTTGGATTTCTGCAATATGAATACTTTTAGAATCGATCCTCTTAAGCCCGGTTGGCTCAGATAGTAGATTCTCTTGTATCTACTGAGCATCTGATACAAATAAGAAGGTCGGTGGTTCAAATCACCCCTGGCTCACTGTTTTGATTTTGTGGAGTTTTTCTTTCTGTCTTGCGAAATTGCATTTGCACAGTGAGAGCGACCTACCTCCGCAACCAGTGTAATTTAACGTAGGAAAATCGACCTACCAGAAATTACATAGAAATTTGAGATTCCGAATATAGTTTATACGCGGCCCCTTAAAATATTTCTGAAAGCTGTTCATACTTGAAACGAGACATGTAGTCCATGTCTCTCACTCAGTTCTTAAATACTATATTTTTCTAATCATACAGTTTACGCAGTCTAACAGGCGAACAGAGCTTACTCCTAGTTGTACGAACAAGAGGTACATAAACAAAAATACAGCTATGAATTGTTAACTTGAAAGTACGCCAAAATCGTCCGATCATATGAAAATTTTCGTCATACCCAATACGCCACTTTGTAACCCGGCCGAAATGGGTCCGATTGTAATAGCAGGCGGCTCCACACCCTCCGATTGACTTAGATCAGGTCCATCGAAATGTAAAGCTGAATACAATCCAGTAGCTAGTCGGCCTACCCGGTACTGCGCCGCCGCTGCCCGTTTTGCCACCCTCTCTTGGTAGGTCAGGTCGCGTCTTATACCAAGTTCACGCGGAAACTTTTTGGCGCGTGCCGCATCGAGAATATCTCGGTTGGCAGCTGGATTTATTGCGCGAACCTTAAGCAGCCTTGGACCGCTCTTTTGGGGCGCATCACGCCATGCATAAATCACCAGCTCTCGACCTAGCCCAGCATAATCAAGAATGTCCCCCATTTGCTGAAGGTCAGACTGCTGTTTCGACTCAGTCAGCCCAAACACACAAAAACTGTCCTTCTTCTTTCTGCGCTTATGTAATTCAGCCATACTATTAAAAACAGTATCATACGTATACTCGCCACTGACTGCGCAATTTCGGAAACCAGGCGGCTGATGTCGAGCGACGATGCTACTGATTAGATCTTATGATCTAAAACTGCAATACGATCGACCAACATATCAAAATTCTCAGCCAGATTTTTGTCTACAGGGATGTTAGGTTGATGGTTTTCTTTTTGAGTGTCGAGTTGGCAGTTGCGTAGCTGCTCAAGGTCAAGACCGTCTTTTAGTTTTTTGACTTCATCAGAGAGGGCAGGCACTTGCGGTATAACATTACGCACTTAGCACACAAAAAGACCAGCGAGTGACATTTATCCGGGTTTGTCATGGTACGAGCTGTCTCAACCCGTCTCAGCGAGCTGTCTCAGTTGTCAGGCATGGACACTAAAATGGCTGTAATGGCGGTCAGTGCGCTGATTGGAGCACGTGCACAGGCGTCTAGCCAATCAGAAGTGAAGCTCGCTTTTGATTGGCAGCCACATGTTGCATAAAATGACATGTGGCTTGAAAACGACAAGCGCATCTGCCGGCGCTATAACACAGGTAGAAAGGAGAGTCTCACTCTTCTTCAACAGACAATGAGACGCTATTATGTACTTTTGGTTGTACTGATTCCGTCATTTTTAAAAAGTTTGACGTTCATATCGGCTTGAGTCGCTGCTGTTTTAGCATTCTCCATTCCAAAAATTTCTAGCAGGTTCAGGGCCCAATTTTATAAAAATTTCAACGGCCTGTTGAACTCAACGGCGCCGTTGAGCTCAACGGAGCCGTTGAAAAATCAGCCAATTTTATAAAAATTTCAACGGCTCCGTTGAGCTCAACGGCGCCGTTGAAAATCCTCCGTTCAAATCACGCGACTACTACTATTTCGTTCTAAAGTCTTTGATTTTCACCGACATTATATTCTAAAATATGCACTGAAAATTTCAACGGAGCCGTTGAAATAAGATTGGATTTTATAAAGCCTCCGTTGAAAATTTTCAACGGCTCCGTTGAAAAATTTCACCAGCAATTTTATAAAAAATCTATTGCTCCGTCGAGCTCAACGGAGCCGTTGAAATTTATCCAATTTTATAAACAATTTCAACGGCTCCGTTGAGCTCAACGGCTCCGTCGAGTTCAACGGCGCCGTTGAGCTCAACGGAGAATTTTTAGTCTTTATAAAATTGAAATTTTTTCAACGGAGAACTTTCAACGTCCCGTTGAGCTCAACGGGCCGTTGAAATTTTTATAAAATTGGGCCCAGGACATACTAAATTGATGCAAAACCCATGTTTTTTCTTTATGTCCTGAACCGCACTCATCCCCAGCAGGTATGTAATGAAGATGATCCATGTCCTTAAGATATTTATTAATGTTCAATGTTAATGTTAATGTTCAATACCAATTTGAAAATCCTTTTCAGACGTGACACGACCCGATGTGTGAGCTTGATGGTGTGTTGATACGGCGGAGGCAAACCCTTCCGCTGAAATCAAAAACATCAAAAAATTGTGGTTGTTAGGGTGCAGAAAGCAGGGGCGTATAGCTATGTAGTGTTTTTCTGAAATAAAATTGCCAAATAATTTGAGCTTGTAGTATGCTTAAAGGGTATAACCTGAAATTAAACATCAGGGCCAGAAAGAATGAACCAGAACTTAAAACTATACCATAACTAAATTTGTACCATAACTATAACGAAATTTTTTCTTGCTAATAACCATAACTAAAACTAAACTAAAATACGCCTTCTACTACATAACTAAAACCTAACTAAAAGTAGATCCCAAAACCATAACTAAAGCTTGACTAAAAACATACATAGTTTGCCTCAAAACTATAACTGAAACTAAACTAAAATTTTCTAGCGGAACATCACTACTTCTCCTCGCTCAGCAGAAGTCTTGTTCCTTTTGCTGTTACCTACATACTGTCAGCCGATAGTCGATTTTAGTGAGATTACGTTTAGGATACTGTAGTGTTCGTCAACCTCCAATCTACCCACCCTGCCACCGGTTTAACCTGAAAAAATTATCATGGCTAAATTTGGTGCCAATATCTAGCATTCATAACCAAAATTTTTGATTTGATGTGACCGGGCTAAAAAATGTCAACTGGACCATACCCGACCCGCTTGCGAGCTCCACGTCAGTTCCCTTTTGACATCCTTACAACAGCATGCAGCTTCTATTTTTACTAAGTTAGTTTCAAAAAAGCACGTTTTGCGAGTAGGAATAAGTTGATTTTGATTGATTTCGTTGCGAGTTGCGACATGATGGTACAGCCGAGGATATTCTTCGAATATAAAACGCGGCATCAAAATTTTTTAGAGCCAAGAGTTTTATCATTAATTTTATTATCAATTCTTAACCTAATCTACTTATCGTGTGACCTTGACTTGACTTGCACATCGCAAGTTTGTCCGTCTAATCTGCGATGGACAGTTACGTACATACATAGACACGCCAAAAATTACGTATCAAGATTCGCCGCAATGTCGCTCAGCCACAGACGTGTGTATTTTTACGAAGCAACTGTATATTGGCCCCATCGCCTCCAAAAAACGTCATCACCCCCCGAAAAATCATTCCCTTTAATTGTTTTTGAACGCCACTGAAAATAGTTGCATGTACACCGTAAAAACATCGTCAACGGCTGTACAGCACTGTTGCCGACGTCACGTGAAGTCCAATATTTCATGGTTCTGGCGTGCTGATGAACAGTCGATGAACCATTGTTTCACCAGGTTTCGTTGCAACGCTGTTGCAAGTGCAGCGTGACGAGGGCACAGAAAATTGTTCTATCACTGCCAGTGATGCACTGGATGGTCTGTCTACAGTACACAATGTTAGCCGGGTCCTACAGTCGCATACGCATACACTTTACGCAAGCTACTGTTAGTGTTATTGCAGCACGGTTAACACAAAACCACACAGCATGATCTCACACACACCCACACATTTAATGTATTTTTCTGACCTACCTAAAAGCACAGACTAATTGAACACTGTCAAAACAGATACATGTTAATCGACGTTTTGCATTATAGTATATACGCGGCGGCTGAGGCCGCCGCGTAAAAAATCAGTTCCTTCTCTTGAAGGACCAAAAGCTGTCAACAATATCTGAAGAATAAAATGGACATAACATTGTCAATTATTAAACTGTTTTCTTCTGAGTCAAACCAAAGATGTTGAACACTAAGATGTACCAAGTGTCGCGATTTTCGTTGCTACTAGTTACTCGCTGTACTCTTAGCTGGAATGTTTTTTGTAATCACTTCAAATGCTTTGTTTTGTCTCAGTATTCGGCATTTTTTGGTCAGACTTTAGTTGGTTCGTTTCTACTAAATTGCGGTTGCCAAAGAGTTTTCCCATTTATGTCCAAAGTCAGTCACCAGGCACATTAATATTTATGGCAATGCCCATGGCGACTAAGAAAGATAATGAAAAACAATTTTGTAAGTTGACTGAGCAGTTCAATGCTGCTTGTCAACACTGACTAACCACAATGCGATAAATACTATTGTTACTTTAAGTTTTGTGATGGGCATTAGCATTTCATGAATTGGGTACTTTTCGAAGGTGTCGTGTCGTGTATCTTAAAGTGGATGATCAAAGATGAAAAGCAAAAAAATCCGCCTAAGCCCCCTAGCCTAATGTCTGTTAAGGTGGCGCTCAGGGGAACCGACTTTGGCGTTTAATTTTTTTCAGCGACATTTTTGACCATAATGTCTTGAAGGAAAGTTGTTCAAAATGAAAATAGCTTTCATTTGATGTGCATATTGTGATAAAAAATTTTTTTTAAATTTTTTGGACAACTTTGTAGCCGTAGACAAAAAATTTTTGTTTCCATATAAAATGATTACTCATATCATTGAAATATGCGGTTTCTTAGCTTTAAATTGATGTATTAAACTTACGAATACGTTCAAGTTTTGCTGAGTTATTTAGCCGTGAAAATAGAAAATCCAAAATGAAAAACCTACAAAGCTGATAAATCTTCGAAAATGCCAAATTTTTGATTTAATTTCTTAAAAAAATGAGTATGGCTTTTTGTAACTTTTTCAACGGAAGTATGCAGTCCTAGGAAAGGTCTAATTTTTGAAAAAGTGAAACGTGTGGGCAAACCTTACATTTTTGCGTAGCGAAATCGACTACTTTTTTTGAACCTGGGTCCCAGCTGCCGTTTGCGATTGAGTTGAAAATTTGCACAATGAAAGAAAAAATATAAATGCAGACGTGAAAGTTTTTCAATTTTCAAATTTTGGCCCGCAGCACTTTTTGTAGTCGCTCAAACACGACTGATTTTTGAAAAATCATTTTTTTGCAAAATCCAAAATAAAAATGAAAAATCGAAGATCAATCACGTCTGGATTTTTGAGAGATCTTTCTATCGATACCAAGATCATCAAAATCGGTTGAAGTTTCGCTGAGCTAGGTCAAAAACAAAATTAGTGTGAATAGGAAATTCGACATGGTCATAAAATTTGACACATTCACATTAAAGTGCTGAACTGTATTGTAAATAGGTTTTTTTGATGTCTCTTTGATATAAAATTAAAGTGGTATTGCTATTTATTGCATGAGCTGAGCGCCAAACATGAGTTTTGTTGCTGAGCGCTACCTTAAGGCGAACCTGAGAGTTTGCAACTGTCGCAACTCTCAATAAACAGGTGTATATAACTATCTTCCTCAGCACATCTTTCAACTACCCACTTTAAGAATGCCTAAGTTTCCTGTGTCCAAATCTTTAAAATATTCATGATAGAGTGTTTCTTTGAGTTTAGAAACTGGTTGGCGTTGATAGATATGTCTACTCTGTTATATAAAAGTCGACGCAACTAATTGCAAAACAATAGTTCAACCAGGCGTGGACGCGGGTCGAAATTTTCGACCCGCGGCCGCGACCCAACCCAACCCGCGGCTCGACACTCGTGGGTAACCCGCGACCCAACCCGCGCCGTAAAACCCGACCCGCGACCCACTTCGACCCACCACAGTATAACCATAACGTACATTAGGTATACAACGGCGTGTAGCCAGGATTTTGAAAAGGGGGGGTCGCACCTTGTCCACTTTTTTGCTCACTTGTTTAAACTCACTATGGCGGCGTCTGAGGACCTCAGCCCCCAGAATCCAATTATTTTTACACTTATTGGCGAAGTGGCTTACATAACAAAATATAAATTTGGTCATTTAAATTAAATTCAATAAAATAACTGTTGCGGCGTTCTAGGGGCGGCAGCCCCCACAAAAATGGAGGTTTCTTCAATTTTTGGACAAATTTGGTCAACTGGACTGGAGACGTAATCAAAAAATTTTCCGACAGGTAAATTAAAAACAAAAGATGGGAACTTCATATCAGACAGTATATTATATACACAAGTAAATACAGCATAATGTACTCTAGTAGACATGCGTACATATATAGGCTTTTATGAAAGTTAATAACAAGGAATAGTAAGCTACAGAGTTTGCGGGGGTCTGGGGGCGGCAGCCCCCAGGAAAAGTTTTTTACCATTTTTTAATTTTTAGGCCAAATTTTGTCAATTGGAGACGTCTCAAAAATTTTTTTGTCTGGGCTATAAAAACGAAGGGGGGACCCTTGTCGACAATTTATTTAGGTTCCAGTTTTGGCGGGTCGGAAAAAATTTTTTCGACCCGAGTAGCCTGAAGTGGGTACCAAGGCTCAAATTTTCCGACCCAACCCAACCCAACCCGCGGGTACCCGCGGGTACCCACGACCCGCGTCCACCCCTGAGTTCAACTAATAGTTCAACAGTCGCTAGGTATGGAATATAAGAGCAACATAGAGACACTATTATGCACTCTTGGTGTAACTCCGGATTAGTTTTAAACCGAAATTGTTTTAAATTTCTAAAATCAGTTTGCAGGCTGTGCAGTTGACGCTTCAACTGAGCTTTAGCTCTGACTATGTGACTAATTAAAGATTAGCTGCGTTCAGAACTGAGTCAAACTTGTGATGATGGTGATGGTGATGTCCACAAAAAACTTAATAGAGTCAGATAAATTACGTTTGAGTTAAGATAGAAAGTCGATAACTAAATTGACAAGTACCGATTTAAAGGCTATTATTTTAGATGCTAGTTCAAACAGTGGGAAATTAATTAATAATTATTTAATTAATTAAAATGATAATATCTACGCACGGGCTCGGGCTTGTGCTTCGAGCGGTTCACACGGAGGGCAGAGTTTTGTGGTCGATTGTGTTCATCGCATCATTTCTCTATTTTTTGGGCAACTTGGCGACCCTAGTTATCGAATTCCTGCGTGTGGAAACAGTATTCAGCATTAAAGTAATTGTCCTATATTTCCCGGTTTAACAGTTTCTGTTTCTCCTGTATTTCTCAGCTTAACCCTTTCACGCCCAAAGGATCATGGGAGATACGCCACAATGAACTATCATATCTGGGGATATGCAACTTGACTAGTCTATTCTAGTGACAAGATCTTTCAGCTGTTTTTATGGGGAATTGTAGGTCTTCGCATTTGGCCGGCAATTTTTAGTTCTACTGCCACGCAGCGAAGCCTATGCTCATTTAAGCAATGTGCAAATTTGACTTTTTTTTATCGCAAAAGTAGTATTTTCTTTAAGGCCACATTACGAAATTTAAATGCAACTCCGGCAGTCTGCTTTATGTGCATCAGATACAGCAGATAATGTAGTTCATTTCTAGCATTCAACTATGGCAGGCGCGCAGTTGCTGTGTTCTTACTCTAGGGTGAGGTACATATATATTATGCCTGAGCGATGGCGCGAATTTTTAAAAATTCTCAACTTTGAGCGCTTATAACGCAAAAACGGTGCGTCCTAGACCCTTAATCGGCTGATTATGTTTTGTTCACCATTCATTTTTCTATCGAATGGTGGTTTCGCGATCTCTCTACGACGCACGTAGCTCGAGCAATGTCCAAAAAACTAGAAGGTGTCAGAATGAGGCTGTCTAGCCAGTGATACTCTGGGCATTAAAGGGTTAACACAAAACAGATTTAGATACTAAATAGATTAGAAGAATTAATAAATTAAATAAATAAATTAAAAGACATGCCTAGAGCTAGAACAATTTTGTATTTGTAGCAAAAATATAGCAAATACTGTGCACAATGCTCATGTAATAAAGTTGGTATTGGTAATTAGTTATTAATTCGAACATATAGTCTGATGCTTATTGTAAAAAAATGCCTAAAAACTAGAAATTATGTGCAAATCATATAAAAACGTGCGTAAAACCATGGTTTAGTAAAACCACCTTCGTGAAATTCACCCTTGTTTTTACCACTTTCAGATTGGAGACCGACCGAGTGTGCCGTTTCCGACGGTGACGATATGTGCTCTGAATGCTTACAAAAAGCAAGAAGTGAACAAAATCCCTCAGATGGCTGCACTTGTATGTTGATAAATATTCATGTGATTGATATCATGTTAAATTTTTTTTAAATCTAGCAGCTTTCAATATCTGATTCAATTTAATTAAACTTGGACTGTGGGGAAAGAGTAGCGGTGACGATATCCGACCACGTCTTTCTCAATGATGCCCGTGCTAACCAACACCCACATAAATTTGAGTTAATGCAGCATAAGTTACATAAAGTCACAAATTCAGTTTCACAACTAACGGGTGAGCTAAATATACAATAATACAATTATATAATAATATAATATAATACATAATAATAAATATATAATGCTGGCAGTACCGTATTTTGCGACAAAATAAAAATTTAAAGACATGTGGAACTGTGAGCTAACAGTAACAGGATGGTTTAAATATGTAAAAAGCCTAGTCATTATATCGTCAAATTCTTACAACATTACGTCGATGTAAATGTGATAAGGTTCAAATTGTTGTCATTCATGAACTTCTGATCATAGCGAATGATTGTTACAATTTTTTGATATGTGTCATAATAATATATTCGAATAGCATATGTAGGGTAAGATTAGAAAATATGTAATTATATAATAATATTCTCAAATAGCAGCCTAATTGGCGTTTGCTCTTCTAGATGGAAGCTTACGAACAAACGATGGCAGAGAGCACTAAGTCGCGAAAGAAGAGAAGTATAGAGGGGCCGCAGATTCCAGTGGAATCACCACGCAATCAATCGACAGGCAGACGGGACAAGAGGAGTATTCCCGCCGGTATGCTATAGACTGGCAATCACTCCGTATAGGACTTGAGGACCATACCTTCTGTATAACACCCAGTGTAATTGGGAGAGTTATAGCGTGAGTGCCATTGGAGCACATACTGTGGCTAATGTTGAAACTCTTCTCCACCTGAAGAATCATTAGTCCTGTGTGTTCTAATTGATCAGAACGTCTTTAGCAGATTTCGACCCAAACTGGAAATTTTGTGCTGTTATTTTTTATCTACAAAAAGTACCGTTGGATTGATGTATTGTCACACTTTAGTAGCCACCCTGAAAATAAGTAATTAGTTTTAGCTGTGGTAGAGAATTGAATAATACTAGACTGTACTTCCAATATGAGGTATCTTTTAGGATGCTCAAGTTGAGTTTGAACACTCAAAATTTAAAGCACTTCATTAATCACAAAAGGGAGCAGTTTTATTTGCCTGTTTTTGCATTTTTAGGTAATATCGAGCATTTTGTTGGAAAAATTATTGCTCTCAAATCAGAGGTTGACAACAAGTACTTGACAGCCACGCAGTCCAATACAATAAGTCTGACAGCCTTTTCCTTCCCTGGCTCCTTGTGGTATTTGACGCGGGATTTCGCGGATTCCACCGAATATGTGAGACTGAAATCAAAGCTTTACAACTCCTACTTGTTCGTCAAGAACGGTCAAGTGACGCTGCAGAGCTTTTACGATACGAAACCGTCGCCTACTTTTGATATGGCTGCTCTGAACAACGCTCGTTTTCTATTCGAACCGGGACTCTCCGGGGCCATAAGAGGGTTTTCCTTCAAGCCAGCCGGCGCACCAACCCAGTATTTAGCTAATGTTAATTCTGAGGTGGCTCTGCAAATTCAACAACTCCCAAAGACTGCAATTACTTGGATTGTGGACGTAGAAGTGAGTCTGAAAGCATTGTTGCATATATATGTATATATTTATTTATACCTGGTACTAAGTTGTGTGTGACTGGAGCACTGTCACATTGGTATCATTCGACAAAAAGACAGTATGAATTACGTGTTGAGGTGCATCACACCACAAAAGCTTGTAATGAGCGTAGAGACTGGAGAGGCCATTGTGGTACATTTTTCCGAACCGCTTTAGCAAATCTTCAACTATACAAAACTCAAAACTTTTCTGAAACGCTAACCTACAAAGCACAGATAAAAACGAGTCAGAGAAATGTAAGACCCGGCCGACCCGACTCGTTTGATTTCTAACCCGACCTGACCTACCCGCATTCGTTTTTCAGTCGCAATTTTTCAACCGTTCGGGTCCCAAAAATATAAGCTTCAGATGGTGTATGTGCTCAAAAACTGCGAAGCAAATTTAACTGAAACTGACATAAGCTTGTTTATTTGAAAAAATAACCGCAAAAATATTTTTAATGTTTTCTCAACTTTAGGGATAATTAAAACTAAAGTATATCACCCGACGGAATATTATTTACCCGAAAAAATTTCGGGTCACGGTAGTTCCACCTGATCCGACCCGACAGGGCCCGATCCGAAAATTGACTCGACCCATCTCTGCTGCAAAAGCTTCTGCCTAGACACTACGCGTATGCTAATGGCAAAAATATGTTGAACATATCGACGGTCCAGAGCTAAAAAGTCTAATCTCCACTTTTTGACGGTTTGGACTTAGCATGTACGTTTGATAGCCCTGGGCCCCTTCTACATTGTAGCAAAAGAACGAATCTCCAACTCGTTTATTCAGACCGCTAGCACCTAAGAAACGAATTATTAATTCTCCAAACAATATGCTCCAATACATACAAAATGACCACTATCAATTAGTGGACATTTTACCACTGATCAATTGTAATGACTGTGTGTATTATGTGACGTGGGAAAAGACTACTCTCCACCTATGCCTATTTGTCGCTTGGCATTTTGAACGATTTCTTACGATTTAGTCTCCGGTGAATGTTTGAAATCACTCATGGTGGACATTAGACAGCAAACTAGCTTTATAAGACAAAATTAAGCGGGCGATATGCGTCTCGGGGAAAATGTATGAATGGCACTTACTATGTCGATTAACATAGCAGCCACCACTATAAAATGGATTGAAAGTTATGGGATGGGCGGCAACAGCGTGGCGCGTGTTGACAAATTAGTCACAATCGCTACGTAAATTGTATTCAAAGGTAGGAATACTAATTTGCTGGAATCACAATCAGCATACATATACAAGGCATAGAGGGGGGTTAACCCCCTTTAAAAACTTAAGGGGGTAATTGCGTTTTTAGGTGTTTTTTTAAACTACCATAACTGCACTTAACCTCAACAAAAACTAGAGCGGTTTTTTACATTTTTTACACCTTCTAGCTTTAAAAAAACTATATTTAAAAGCAGATTATCTTTTGCAATTTTACTGCTGCTATCATTTGAATACACCCCATCAGCGGTTTTTTTGACTAATTTTTGCGCCACAGTTATGAAACACAAGATCAGCCAACAACTACTAAACTTTTTGCAGTTATGCACTGACATAATATCCCCACCCGTTTTTTGATATTGTTTATATGTTTTTTCTATGTTTATAAAATTATTTTTTTGTTAAAAAATCACTTAATTTGAATTTTCTCTAAAACTTTCAAACGCCCATAACACCGACTCTACAAACTATTTTTAGAAAAGGAAAAAAACGGGTGGGGATATTTTCCTAAAGATAATGTG
>JASANF010015312.1:0-39532 GCA_030248245.1 Trissonchulus sp. WLG1_4 | reverse complement strand
AAAGTCTTGGGTCCAGCTACGCAGCAACGCAATTACAACTACCAAAGTACACTTGAACGCCATTTTCTGACAAGTATGTTCTACTCAAGGCAGTAGTTAACCCCTTTTGATCTTGAATGGAGTATAGCAGCAGTTTCTAGACAACAAGCCACTTCGCTACGACTGCTACTAATTGTAGCTGGCGATGTAGAACTGAATTGCGGACCAATTACTGACTTGCATCGTTTGAAAAATGAAGTAGTGAAAATTATTACGCTTGCTCAAGCGGGGGAAATGAAGCAAATTTTATTTGCCCCAATAACAATACTGACATTATTTCTGCTCTTTAAATCAAAAACCCTACGGCGTTAGAGCTAGCATTTGACGTCGTCGACTCTACCCAACCACAAGCAACCACGTCCAGTCAGTTACTTGACAAACGATGTAAACTACCGGACTTTTATGCCAAAGACCCATTTTTAAAAGATTTTGGTTTTGTTCGGAAACTATATTGACGACCTGCTAATCGGTAGTGACTCTATTGAATAGCACTACCGGCACTTAGAGGCAGTTTTCAAAATGGCCTCTACATCAAACCTAGCAAATGCGAGTTTTTCAAAGACCAAGTTCAATTCCTTGGCGTACTCAATTTGTTCTGAAGGTCTCAAACCTTCTTCACTCAAAACAAAGGCTATTCAAGGGATACAAACAGCCAGAAACACATAAACAACTAAAACGGTTTTTGGGGATGTGTGGATTTTACCACGATTTATTCCCCATTTTCCACACAGCTCTGAAGACATTTGCACGTGCTTTCAGAAGTTGCAAATAAGTTCCGCACAATTCTAAGAAAGCATTTTGCATGTGTTTTCAGAAGTTGCAAATATTTTGCACACGACTCTGCTGACATTTGCATGAACCTTCAGAAGTTGCAAATAAGTTAGACACAACTTCTGAAGGAACATGCAAATGTCATCAAAGTTGTGTCTAACTTATTTGCAACTTCTGAAGGTTCATGCAAATGTCTTCAGAGTCGTGTGCAAAATATTTGTAACTTCTGAAAACACATGCAAATGTCGTTAGAATTGTGCGGAACTTATTTGCAACTTCTGAAAGCACGTGCAAATGTCTTCAGAGTTGTGTGGAAAATATTTGCAACTTCTGAAGGCACTTGCAAATGTCATCAAAGTTGTGTCTAACTTATTTGCAACTTCTGAAGGTTCATGCAAATGTCTTCAGAGTCGTGTGCAAAATATTTGTAACTTCTGAAAACACATGCAAATGTCTTCTGAGTTGTGTGGAAAATATTTGCAACTTCTGAAAGCACGTGCAATTGTCTTCAGAGTAGTGTGGAAAATATTTGCAACTTCTGAAAACACATGCAAATGTCTTTAGAATTGTGCGGAACTTATTTGCAACTTCTGAAAACACATGCAAATGTCTCCAGAGTTGTGTGGAATATATTAGCAACTTCTGAAGGAACATGCAAATGTCATCAAAGTTGTGTCTAACTTATTTGCAACTTCTGAAGGTTCATGCAAATGTCAGCAGAGTCGTGTGCAAAATATTTGCAACTTCTGAAAACACATGCAAATGTCTTTAGAATTTTGCGAAACTTATTTGCAACTTTTGAAAGCACGTGCAAATGTCTTCAGAGTTGTGTGCAAAATATTTGCAACTTCTGAATGTTCATGCAAATGTATCCAGAGTCGTGTGGAAAATATTTGCAACTTCTGAAAACACATGCAAATGTCTTTAGAATTGTGCGGAACTTATTTGCAACTTCTGAAAACACATGCAAATGTCTCCAGAGTTGTGTGGAATATATTAGCAACTTCTGAAGGAACATGCAAATGTCGTCAAAGTTGTGTCTAACTTATTTGCAACTTATGAAGGTTCATGCAAATGTCAGCAGAGTCGTGTGCAAAATATTTGCAACTTCTGAAAACACATGCAAATGTCTTTAGAATTGTGCGGAACTTATTTGCAACTTCTGAAAACACATGCAAATGTCTTGCGAGTTGTGTGAAAAATATTTGCAACTTCTGAAAGCACGTGCAAATTTCTTCAGAATTGTGTGGAAAATATTTGCAACTTCTGAAAACACATGCAAATGTCTTTAGAATTGTGCGGAACTTATTTGCAACTTCTGAAGGTTCATGCAAATGTCTTCAGAGTCGTGTGCAAAATATTTGCAACTTCTGAAAACACATGCAAATGTCTTTAGAATTGTGCGGAACTTATTTGCAACTTCTGAAAGCACGTGCAAATGTCTTCAGAGTTGTGTCTAACTTATTTGCAACTTCTGAAGGTTCATTCAAATGTCTTCGAAATCGTGTGCAAAATACTTGCAACATCTGAAAACACATGCAAAAGTCTTCAGAGTTGTGTGGAATATATTTGCAACTTCTGAAGGATCATGCAAATGTCATCAAAGTTGTGTCTAACTTATTTGCAACTTCTGAAGGTTCATGCAAATGTCTTCAGATTCGTGTGCAAAATATTTGCAACTTCTGAAAACACATGCAAATGTCTTTAGAATTGTGCGGAACTTATTTGCAACTTCTGAAAGCACGTGCAAATGTCTTCAGAGCTGTGTGGAAAATGGGGAATAAATCGGTGGTAAAATCCACACATCCCCAAAAACCGTTTTAGTTGTTTATGTGTTTCTGGCTGTTGTATTCCTTGAATAGCCTTTGTTTTGAGTGAAGAAGGTTTGAGACCTTCAGAACAATTCAGTACGCCAAGGAATTGAACTTGGTCTTTGAAAAACTCGCATTTGCTAGGTTTGATGTAGAGGCCATTTTGAAAACTGCCTCTAAGTGCCGGTAGTGTGATTCAATAGAGTCACTACCGATTAGCAGGTCGTCAATATAGTTTCCGACAAAGTCAAAATCTTTTAAAATGGGTCTTTGGCATAAAAGTCCGGTAGCTTACATCGTTTGTCAAGTAACTGACTGGACGTGGTTGCTTGTGGTTGGGTAGAGTCGACGACGTCAAATGCTAGCTCTAACGCCGTAGGGTTTTTGATTTAAAGAGCAGAAATAATGTCAGTATTGTTATTGGGGCAAATAAAATTTGCTTCATTTCGCTTGAGAAGCGTAATAATTTTCACTACTTCATTTTTCAAACGATGCAAGTCAGTAATTGGTCCGGGATTCAGTTCTACATCGCCAGCTACAATTAGTAGCAGTCGTAGCGAAGTGGCTTGTTGTCTAGAAACTGCTGCTATACTCCATTCAAGATCAAAAGGGGTTGAAACGTACTGCCTTGAGTAGAACATACTTGTCAGAAAATGGCGTTCAAGTGTACTTTGTAGTTGTAATTGCGTTGCTGCGTAAAGGCGAAGGTTGAAATTGTCTTTGGGAGTAGTGTAGAGTAGGCGCAGAAGAGCAAAAGGTAATAGTGTTTGTGACCGGCCGGGCCGGCGAAGAACTTCGGCTGGTCGGCCGGCCGCCGCCGGTGGCCCGTGTTAACCGGCCGGCCGGCCCGAATTTTTGGACAAAACCAGTCCAAAGTGTCGTTCTGGCATAAACTTAGCCTTCCGGATTGTCATGCCGGCCTAATTTTGTCAGTAGGTTGAATCTGGCTGGCCGGCCGGCCAAAAATTCCGGCCGGTCACAAACACTAAATTGCTTTTGTGGCCATTTCTGTGTCTTCTTCGTTCTCAATCTCTCAAGGGTCACCATTAATAGTAACCAAAATTAACTATCGATTTTAATATACAGTGAAAGAACACAATGAACCAAAGTTGAATATAAACATGTATAGTATGCAGTTTGTATATACTGTAGTATTGGATCAGATGACTGTTACAGCTTGTGTTTACAATTGATAAATTGATATACGTGCACTGCAACAGATTTAATGATAATATACTCCTATAATATTACAGGTTAATGTGCTCTAGATTAAATATCTATTTCGTTCATAATTCGGAACAGGGATGTGATGGGAAGGCTGTGGGGAAAGACCATGTACTGCAGTAAACAACTAACAAATACGTGGGCCCGTATTCACATACTAACACTCACGCTTAAAGTTAGTGTTTACACTAAGTGTTAGCGCTTATAAGCGCTAAGTGTTATTCACATACTTAGTGTTTATTTAAGCGCTTAGCAAACACTAACGCTTAATTTAGCGTTTCAATTTTGTATTCACATACTTAAAATTTAGTGTTTGGCTTAGAATTAAGCGCTTAAGTTTAGGGACCTCGGGAGCTCCCTAAGCGCTAAGCGCTTAGTTAGTGGATGGTGTGGGGAAGGGGTAGGGAGAGTGGGGGAGGTTCTTGGCCGCCATGGAAAGGAAGGGCATGCAATTTAGGATATATTAGTGACATATTCCGACCACTTCGATCCATTTTGCTCGTTTAATCGCCAGAAATAAAAAATGCACTTTGTTGTCCAAATTCGTTTTTTTACATTTTTGAGTAGAGCATCTTAATCAAAGTAATTTTTCTTCAAGAACTTCTATTTGAAAATTTATATTTTTCACGATATGCCCCTGAAACATGTAAAGCTGATTTTGCATTTCTCAGGAATCCACCTGCTGAAAACATTTTTTACAAATTTATAGTTCGAGAAAAATATATATTATTAATAAGAAATAGTAATTTAAATAAATCTATAATCGGATTTATAAATACCAAATGGAAATGCCGATAAATAACGAATTCCGGATCCACATCAAGCAGGGAGCGCACTCCAAGCCAAAGCCAAAACTAAGCACAAAAGTTGCTAAAACGCTAAGTTTAGTATAACACTAATTTTTAAGCGTTTATTTTGTGAATAACAGTTTAGTACAAATTAAGCGCTAACACTTAGCAAACGCTTAAGGCCGATTCACACGGTGCGTTTTTGCCGCTGCGATTTTGACGCAAAACGCAAGCCGCAGGGTGTCGCAAGCGAAACGCACCGTCTGAACAAGCTTTGCGGCCTTAGTGCGTCTCGCAGGTCAGTTTGCTGCGTCTTTACTGTTTCGAAAAAATGACAAATTGGTCCGCGAAGTTTGTTTATGCCAACAAGTCCGCAGCATCAAAACGCAATGAAATCGCAGGTCGAATAGCAGTCTGGCGTTTAAAACGCTGCGGCAAAATCAAGACGCTGGCATTCCGCACTAAAAACGCTGCGTCTGTTCAGACATTGCGTTTTGCGTGCGGCAGGCTGCGTTTTGCCGCAGCGACAAAAACGCTGCGGCAAAATCGCAGTAAAATCGCAGCGTGTGAATCGGCCTTTAGCGTTAGTATGTGAATAACACTTAAGGCCGATTCACACGGTGCGTTTTTGCCGCTGCGATTTTGACGCAAAACGCAAGCCGCAGGGTGTCGCAAGCGAAACGCACTGTCTGAACAAGCTTTGCGGCCTTAGTGCGTCTCGCAGGTCAGTTTGCTGCGTCTTTACTGTTTCAAAAAAATGACAAATTGGTCCGCGAAATTTGTTTATGCCAACACGTCCGCAGCATCAAAACGCAATGAAATCGCAGGTCGAATAGCAGTCTGGCGTTGAAAACGCTGCGGCAAAATCAAGACGCAGACATTCCGCACTGAAAACGCTGCGTCTGTTCAGACATTGCGTTTTGCGTGCGGCAAGCTGCGTTTTGCCGCAGCGACAAAAACGCTGCGGCAAAATCGCAGTAAAATCGCAGCGTGTGAATCGGCCTTTAGTATGTGAATACGGGCCGTGGTCTCGCCCGGGAATACAAAAACTCAATTTCATTTGACAAGCCAACGTGCATCGACGCAAGTGAGAAGTAAATTTTGATAATTTAATCAGCTGAATCACTCTGATGGAAAATCAGAGATGATTTCAACTTCTTGAAAGTGTGAGAATGGCAATTTTTAGATAAAAGAAGCCTTTTTGTAATGCTTTCATAAGACATCAAACAATATTTTTTTTGTAGCTACTTGTTGTTGAGTTCGGTGGCCGTTCAGGGACCGGGTGGCCCCTATACACGGCGGGACAGAGCCCCGCTGTCGCGGAGGAAGCGAAGGACGGTTTGTAGCTACTTCCCCAGCTTTACTGCGCCACAACTTTTTGGGTTAATGATTTTGTTGTGAAACGGCACCGGTCGCTATTCATAAAAGTGTAAGCTGAAGCTCGGGAGTGGGTAAAACCCAGCCACCCTGCCAGCCCCGGCCCCAGCCCCAGCCCCAGCCACCCTTGGGTAAAACAGCCACCCCACCAGCCACCTCCAAATATACCATAATAAAATAGACATTGGCCATGTATTGGTGAATTACAGGAAAAACTATGAGCAGATGAGCAGAAAATTACAGAGAGGGGAAAAGTCTAAAAAAAAGAAAAAACATTCGAGACTGAATACAAAAAATAAATTATGATGAAAAATATTACAGCGAATGAAATTAAATCAAAATAAGGTATTTTAAACACTTGAGACTGACCTACGCTTCAACAAAATACACAAAAAATCTCAAGAAAGAAAGTTCAAAGCGAACAAGGTTTTTCCTGCTTAATTTATTTTATTCAAACATTTTTTCTGATTTTGTTTCTGTTTTTCAAACGTTTATGTTGCTGAAAATATATTATCAAATATTTTCAGACCTTTCAGTTTGAAGGTTTCAAGTTTCCATTTATATACATTTCCGTTGTACATTTCCATTAGAAATCACTACATAAATTTGGTGGGCATCTTTTCAGTAGAATAATATACATGTTTTTTTGACTGTTCGCAAATATAATTCGACTTTCGAATTTCGACTGTTTTTTAGTTTTTCATGCAATTTGCTACTTTTTCCATTCTACTAATTTTCTGCGAATAATCCAATTACAGTTTTTTTCTTGTGATTCACCAATACATTGCACATTTATATGACTTTTTAAGCAGGATATATTTGGGGTGGCTGGTGGGGTGGCTGGGCTTTACCCAAGGGTGGCTGGGGCTGGGGCCGGGGCTGGCAGGGTGGCTTTGTTTTACCCACTCCCTGAAGCTCGGCTTTTTATCCGGACTTAAGAGCAAGCCAGGCTCGGCTTTTCGTGTTCATAAAACCAAGCTCGGCTTTTTATCCAGGCTTTATGGTACATACATGAGCAAGGTCAAAGTACTTAGCCTACACCAGCTTTTTGTGGTGCGTGGGTCTTTTTGCTTAAAAACTTACAATTGTAGTGGGTGACCCAGACCCCTGCGACTCTGTGGCTTACAATTCTTTGTTATTATCTTTCATCAAAGCCTATGCATGTATATAGCAGGCGGGGAAATAACCCACCTCATTTTTTGGGGGAAAACCCACCCTAGTTCCGGAACTTGGGTACGTGGTACAGGTCTAAAAATTTGTCAGCGTATAGTACAGTCCCTGTAGGCAAACGTATATAGGCGGGATCCAAAAGGGGTCTCGCTGGTATTTTTTATGAGTCACGGAGTAAGTCAATACGTTCCCGCTACCAGCGTGAGCGTGGGTCTTACTATCGGAATCAGGTCTTACAGACTCCAGTCAGTCGCTTTGCATCATCTGCGTGGGTCATTTACTCTGCGTGGGTCACTTACTCAGTTATTGCGCTTCGCCCACCCTCGTACCCTGCGTGGGCCCCTTACTAACCCTTGCGTGGGTGCGTGGGTCCAGCCTACACCAGTGTAGGCTGGGTGTAGGCGTTGCCCATGCGTGTTATGGTATTAATAAAAGCTGGGACAAAATCAAGCTCGGATTAAAATCCCGGCTCCCACCAGTGGAGTATCCAGGATTTCGCAAAGGGGGGGGGGGGGCTGCGACCGGGGGGGGGGGGGGGTGCGGAGCAATGTGAGCCACCATGTTGCCATGTTGAGGAGTGAGCCACCGCCGGCCACCGCCGCTCAATGGGGGGGGGGGCTGCGACCCTCTAAGGGGGGTGCTCAAACCGCAAAGGGGGGGCTGCGGCACACCCAGCGCCCGGGCCCCCCCCCCCCTAAATACGCCACTGGCTCCCACGTTATTTTATTGATTTTTTAATAACACTAGAAAGCTCGGATATAAAGCTCGGCTTGGTCAAGCCTGGATTGACCAAAAAGCTCGAATAAAAATCCAGGCTTGTACAAACCTGGATCTAAAAAAAGCTCGGATAAAAATCCAGGCTTGCGCACAAAAGCCTAGCTTCGAAATTTGACGTTTTTTGAAGCTTTGGTTTTATACACCAGTTCTTTTCTGTGTTAATGGCTGACGAAACGGTTCCTAAAGCGGTGCATGTCCAACCGAAAGAAAGTAGCTCTATGCCATGGCAAGTTCATGTTTTTGTCATTCTTTTTTTACGCTTTGAAGAAGTGATCTCGCAGTGCGATTGATAATGATAGCTTCTTCTAAATCTTATTTTATGAACTTGGATTTTTAGTTTAGTTTGTATATAAAATATTTTGTTGTTAAGACCATTTAGACTGTATAATGTGTACCAGCACGCCGAATTTAGCTATAACAATTTGGTGCGCTAGTTTAGTTTGTATGATATATAACTAAGTTCTAACAACTGGATCAAGTGCAGTTGGGGGGGGGGGGATAGTGGACCTATTTTTTGGAGTAGAGCACCTTAAGGGAAGCATTTTTTGCAATAGAACCCCTATCCACAAATTTGGAATTTTTGAGCTATATATGACCCCTTGAAAATGGCATTTTCATTTGTCAGTGTTTTTGGAAGTGAGCATAGGCAAAATTTTGAAGCCAAAAAATGGTCATAATCTTTGTTTTTGGATTGTTTTGATTGCGTTATGATGTTTTAAGCCATAGTCTAGGCTTAGCTGGCAGGATTCTCTAGGCTAAGCTGGCAAAACTTTTCCTGAAAATTTCGATTTTTTAGTACCTAAGGCTGAGCCTAAGCCTAAGCCTGAACCACTGGCGGTCCCAGACTTCGATTTCGGGGGGGGGCGGAGGTCTGAAGAAATTTTTTGACTTTTTATAATAGCGTTTTTCAGCTTTACGCTAATTTGTTATAACCGCAGCCATTCCAAGGGCAATGAATTGAGTCTGTTTGTAGTAAAAACCAGTGGTGTACCCAGAAAAAATAGAGAATTTTTCAATTTTTAGGCCGAATTTGGTCAACTGGAGACGTATCAGAAATTTTTTCCGACAGGAAAATAAAACACATGATGGGAACGTCACATCAGACAGTGTTTTACACAACTAAATGCAGCATAATATATTCACGTAGACATGCAAATGCAGCATAATGTACTCATGTATACATGTATAGGCTTTGATGAAAGATAATAAGAAGGAATAGTAAGCCATAGAGTTGCAGGGGTCTGGGGGCGGCAGCCCCCAGAAAAAAATTGGGGGAAATTTTTGATTTTTAGGCCAAATTTGGTCAATTGGGGACGCATCAGAAAAATTTTCCATAAAAACCAAAGGGAAGACCCTTGTGTAAAATTTCAGTCGGGAAAAATTTCGGGGGGGACGGCCGCCCGCCCCCCCCCCCTGGGACCGCCCCTGGCCTGAACCTAACCCTTAGCCTAAGCCTGATATATACTAAGCCTAAGCCCCATACTAAGCCTAAGCCCAAGCCTAAATTAAGGCCAAGTTCAGATTTGGTCAAATATTGGACGATTCTGGTGAATTTTTCGAATGGGGTCAGGGTGCCTTTGTTTTGATTCTGAAAAATTGTAAACATTATATGTCGTTTTGAAATGAAAAAACAAATGTTTCCAAAAAAAATTGCGAAAACGTCCCTCACGGAGGGTTCAGTTGCAGTGGCGTATCCAGGATTTCGCAAAGGGGGGTGGGCTGCGACGCGGGGGGGGGGGGTGCGGAGCAACGCGAGCCGCCGCCGCACAAAGGGGCGGGCTGCGACCCTCTAAGGGGGGGGGGGGCTACAGGCCCCCCCGGCCCCCCCTAAATATGCCACTGTTCAGTTGTCGGGGGGGTATATAGTACCTCAAACAATCCAAAAAATGAAATAGGGATTCTTGAAGCAAAAATGCTTCCCCCATCCCCAAGGTGCTCTACTAAAAAAAAATAGGTCCCCAATTTCCCCTTCAACTGCATTTAACCCCTAACAACTCATGTGTATTAACGTTATAGGGTTCAAAAATATCGACCATCTAGACTGAAAGACATTGTTGGCAACGAAGAGACAGTCAGTCGACTGAAAGTAAGTTCAGGTTTAGTTCATTTTCGTGTCAATTTATGTATATACTGTGTATAATTTTTGGCTGTTAACTAGATTTTTTCTCGAAATGCTGTAATTCTGTAAAAATTCCCTTTCACATCAACAGGGGAACCGCATCTACTCTATCTGCGGCAACATTTAGGCTTTATTTTTTTCCTATATATGCATTTAACGGGATCCCAATTTGGGTGGGGCGAGGGCAGGGGTGCAGGTTGGCGGGGGGGGGGGGAATTCAAACTCACATTTTTTCAATGTAAAAACACGTTTTTATAAATTTTCGGACGCGCTGAGTTCATTTTTAGCCCTTTCCAAGCAAAAAACGGATGGATTTGGATGAAAAAATGGATTTATTGCTTTTCGATCAAAATCAAATTTTGTCGAAAATCATCATTTTTCGACATTCTGGGGCTAATTTTAGAAATTTTTCACCGATACAGTCGTAATATCAGTCTGATATCAATATTCTGATACCAATATCAGTTTGATCATCATAACGTAACTTATAATATATTTAATTTTGTTTCCAAAATATTCTGCTCATTTATACCAAAAAATGTTAATTTTTCAAACTATAATAGGCGAAATCTGCATCGTTAAACTGAGCTCTCATATAAATTGTTATTGTTTCTTTTTGCATAGACAACAAATTAATTACATTTTCCGAAAAAAATAGCCATTTTTAGTTAAAAGGATCAATTTTTAATAATGAAGAATACATACCATAATTACGAATTCAAAACGTCACTGCTGCTCAGCATCACGCTGGCGCTGGCCAATTTCGGTTCAAAAGGGCAGCTTTATTTATGATTCCACAGTAGCATGTATCCTTTTATTTGATGCAAGCAACTAAGACTAAGCCTTTCCTAGCCCACCTACTAAGCCTGAGCCTAAGCACTAAGCCTAAGCCTGAGCCTAAGCACTAAGCACAAAGCCTAAGCCTGAGGCCTAAATTCAAAAAAAACTGCTAAGAAGCATCAGGAATACCTTTACCGCACTAAAAAACCCAACTAGCTTCATATTTTGAAAAAAATTGCAGCTATAGCCCGGAATTTGTACTAAACCTTACGCTGTATATAACGCTTCAATTAGCCTGATCCTGGTAGCTTCAGAAAAAGTTTTGTAACTTTTCAAAGCCTGAACCGATTTGCAAAATTTTTTCAGCATTTAGTAGCTTAGATGCTACTCTATCAATGGCTGCAGCAGGTTTTCATTTGATTCAGTATTTTTGCCTAAATCCATTTTTGCGCGAAAAATTTCATGTAGTTTAATTTTTGGACAAAGTTTGATTTCCAGCTAAAGCTTTCATCCTACAAACTTCTAACCTAGCCTATTCGAAAGAGGGTTGACAAGAGTATGACACTCTTCCCTATCCTAGCTAATCGGCGCGGACGATGCTCCGGCCGAAATAGCCCTTTTACGCCTTGATTTCGGGGGGGTTACCCCCCTCGAATCAAAACATGTCTTTTTCAGGGGAGACCCCCCCCTCAAATCCGGGAAGTGTCTTGATTTCAGGGGGGGTACCCCCCCCCCTCGTTTCAGCACACTGCCACGGTGGTGTCTTGATTTCAGGGGGGGGGGGTACCCCCCCCCCTCGGTTCAGCACGTTACCAGCTCACCACAGAGTTCATGCTGGCAGTGTGCTGAAACGAGGGGGGGTACCCCCCCTGAAATCAAGACACCACCGAATTTGCGCTAGCAGTGTGCTGAAACGAGGGGGGTACCCCCCCCCCTGAAATCAAGACACTTCCCGGATTTGAGGGGGGTCCCCCCCCTGAAATCAAGACATGTCCTGATTCAAGGGGGGGTGCACCCGACCCCCCCCCCCTGGACTCAAGGCGTAAAAGCGCTATTTCGGCCGGAGCATCGTACGGGCCGATTAGCTAGGATAGGGAAGAGTGTCATACTCTTCCCTATTATGTACTCTTGGTCCCGGACCCGTAATTCTGGGGTGTCAGCCTCATCGGTGGCTGCAGGGCGGTGGTGGCAACGTCCACAAATGGATCCAAGGGAGGAGCGGAATCGGCGGCCAAGGGATCGGGCGGGTCATTCGGCGACGGATGGCCAAACCGAGACCATCACCCCAGTGGCACTGGATCAATGCCAAGCCAACCCTGCTTGGGGTCCTCGTTGGCCCTCGGTTGGTCGGCTCCGGTGCAACGGTTGCGCTCGGGCAGGCCCGCCCGTCGCGACCCCTACTATTTTCCTCGTGGTTCGTTCTGTGGCAGGGCATAGCGGGGTGCCTGGAGCCGCAGTCTCGGGATCCACCTACGGCCATGGCGGGCCTTACGGCCCGCTGCGCCATGCTCGGACGGGCAAACAGCGGTTCTACAATATGTACTCTTGGTAACACTAATAGACAGTATATATAATATGGGTCGGATGTGACATAATTAAGAAACCTTTGAACATGTTAGCATTTTCAGGCCTAACTTGGTCATTGGCCGGATCTTCTGAATCTGAAATTTCTTTACGGCTGAGCATCGATTGTGAAAATAGTGAAAAATTACACAAAATTCTCAGGAAGGCTCCATAAAAACTAAGAACGTCAAAATCTTTGCTTTTTATCCAAAAAAGGGTAAGAATTGCGTCTGTCTTCCTGTATAGGCGGAATAATGTTTTATTAACATTTAAATGTATAGTCTACTTACTGCATTAAGTAGCAAAAGTAAGTCTGCGAAAAAAATTTTGATTTTGAGAAAAAAATTTCAAGCTTTTCGCAAAATTGCGAAAATTTGCCAGCGAAAAAAAACCCAGGCCAGTGGTCAAGTTAGACAACATTTTTTTGGAAAATTTTTTCATTTTTGGAAAAATGTCTGTGTGTCTCAGGCTGGGTCCAGATCCGGATCCGGCCGGATCCAGTGGATCCGGATCCGGCAGAAATTTTGGATCCGGTCGATCCCTAATATATATATATATATAATATATCTGAACCAGTGGCGTAGCCAGGAAAAAATTTCGGGGGGGAATGACTTTTCGACTTTTTTGAAATGTGTTAAAATGCACGTAGTGGCAATTTTCACGCAATAAACGACACATAATAGCATATTTCCTTCAAAAACAACGCTAATTTTTGACCAGGGCGGCATCGAAAGTAAAATTGGAGCTGAAAGTGGTGGGCCGACAAGGGTCCGGATGTTAGCAAACTTGACCACTTTAAGAATATTTTTGACACTACGAGCCGCAAATTAACTGAAAATGTCGTTTTTAGGCCGGGTTCACACTGGCACTTGCACAAGCACAAGCACAAGCACAATGCTTGGGCGTTCACACTGGAACTTGCACAAGCACAAGCCGAGCAAGTCAAATTAAAGCGCGCCAGTGTAACGTCTTTTCTATTCATAAGTTTCGTTATCGTTTCAAAATTTTGGGCTAAAATTTTCGCAATTTTGAAACATTTTCGTACATTCTATGGAAGAAAGAAAATTAAGCTATAAAGAGGGGCAAAAATAAAGCTAAAACGCAATTTGATTTTAAAGATGAAACGAACCAAAATTAAAGGAAAGAAAGAGAAAATGAACGCAATACATTCTTTAGTAAATATAAGATCCATTTCGACAAGGGTTAACTCCGCAAAATCACACTTTTCCATTTAATTTTGCGCCATTTATGACTGTACACAAACTGACAGCTGCAAAATCTCTACGCTGATTGGCTGTGCTTGTGCAAAAGATAAAATTTTTGAACAAGCGTTGTGCTTGTGCTTGTGCTTGTGCAGAATTTTCTGCAGTGTGAACCGGCTGTGCTTGTGCTTGTGCCTGTGCTTGTGCAAGTGCCAGTGTGAACCCGGCCTTACTGCGATAAAACAGCTAAAACTATGCATTAAATAGTGTATTAAGCAAATAAATAGTGGACAACGCAGCCATATACACATGCACATGCTTAAACGAAACTGAAAAGGAAGGAAGGTTGATCCACAAAGTTGCAGGGGTCTGGGGGCGCCAGCCCCCAGAAAAAAATTTGGGGAAATTTTTGATTTTTAGGCCAAATTTAGTCAATTGGAGACGTATCAGAAATTTTTTCCGGCCAGGCCATAAAAACCAAAGGGGGACCCTTGTGTAAAATTTATGTCGGAAAAAAATTTCGGGGGGGGGGATTCCCCCATTCCCCCCCAGACGTATCAGAAATTTTTTCCGGTCAGGCCATAAAAATCAAAGGGGGAACCCTTGTGTAAAATTTATGTCGGAAAAAATTTCGGGGGGGGGGATTCCCCCATCCCCCCCCCCCTGGCTACGCCCCTGATCTGAACCATTTACTTTTACGGTCTAGTTTTTATTTAATGTTATTTAGTCATTTTCTTCTGAAATTGAAATTTGAGATTATGGTTTGTCTGCATCCTGTTACTGTACACCGGGTGGTGGAGGGAAAATTTACTACTAAACATTAGATATATTTGCTTACATTTTAATTTTCCATATCAAATTTTTTTTTAGGTCTTTGCTAAGGAAGGAAATGTTCCAAATCTAATTATTTCGGTAAGTTTGCTTATAAAGTTTAATTAATAGGTATATATATTATATATATATATATATATATATATTACTCTGGCATATTTTTAGGCAAAATTTTATGGGGGGGGGGCGTCGACCAAAATGGGAGTGCGCACCATATTCACGATAAAACACTATTACACGAAAAAATTTTTATTATACGTTAAATGTTTCGTTTTCATACGTTAATACTTATAGCTACGCTAATGATGAATTTAGAAAAAAAGGACCCTAACACCCGACGAACACGACATCGCTACAGCTAAAAAGTCGCTAAAACGTCCTTCTGGAAGAAAATTACGAGCTATGGGGCCGGCACTCCATCTGAAATGGGGCCCCCCAGCCCGCGCCCACTAAAAATGTGCCAGTTACTTAACCAGAAGTCTGTCACTGTATATATAAATAAAAACAGGGAACTTTAATGATGATTTTAGTAGTTAATATTGCATTATTTAATTTTTTCTCCAAGGTCTTATTTCTTATGTTACGTTTAGGGTCCGCCTGGCATTGGCAAGACTACAAGCATTCAATGTCTAGCCACAGAACTAGTCGGAAATAAATATTCAGAAGCTGTCAAAGAATTGAACGCCTCAGATGAGCGGTAAGCTAAACGGGTATTTAGACTGTTTATATACCTCGGAGGACATTCTAATTCACTCTACGATCGGTCTATACAAAAAGGACTCTGTTTCTCAATTTTTATGACTTAGGATTGTGTCTAGACGCCAAATTCCAGGCAGCGTTTAGTGTTTATATACTGGTCACTGGCGTCCCACCAGTAGGGATTCTGAAATAGGCAATAAGAAAAGAATACGGATTAAGACTAAGGGTAAGGATCATTCCTTTTGGCAGTAGTATATACTATGTATATATTTGGCTAAATTTGAATTAATTATCTTATCTACATTGTTTATATTATATTATGGATAGCTACTACGGGATGACGTACGTATAAGGGCATATACTTTAACCAAATAATCACGCTACGTCGATTTTGAAACGTTTTTTTGACAGTTTTCAAAGTTTGTATAATATAAAACTGATTTATATTTATTTCTTCTACTTTGACCGACTGATTTGAGAAACACTGTAAAAATGCGAATTGAGTCTTAATAACAAGACTATTTACACCAATGCTTAACGTATTTCAGAGGTATTGACGTGGTTCGCAACCAAATCAAGATGTTTGCCCAGAAAAAAGTGGCCCTGCCGCCCGGGCGACACAAAATCATAATCCTGGACGAGGCTGATTCCATGACTGACGGGGCGCAGCAGGCTTTGCGACGAACCATGGAGCTCTATAGCAAGACCACTCGATTCGCTCTGGCCTGCAACCAGTCTGATAAAATTATTGGTCAGCTGACATCAGGGTTTTTTTTTTTCAAAAAATTTTGTGTGCATAATTGTGCAAAATTTTAATTTTAGTGTGCAAAATTTTATTTTTCTGTGCAAACTGTAAATGCGTTTTCTTCGCCTATATAGAAGCTAATATACGCGTTTTTATACCTCTAGAGGTACGTACGTATCAGTGGCGTACCTAGAACAAATTTCGAATGACTTAGATTTTTTTGTAATGGGTGAAAAGTAGGGATCGACCGGATCCAAAATTTCTTCCGGATCCGGATCCAGCCTGAGACACACAGACATTTTTCCAAAAATGAAAAAATTTTCAAAAAATTTTTGTCTAACTTGACCACTGGCTGTCCCAGACTTCGATTTCGGGGGGTGGGCGGGGGTCTGAAGAAATTTTTTGACTTTTTATAATAGCGTTTTTCAGCTTTACGCTAATTTGTTATAGCCGCAGCCATATCGAGGGCAATGAATTGAGTCTGTTTGTAGTAAAAACCAGTGGTGCACCCAGGAAAAAAATGGAGAATTTTTCAATTTTTAGGTTGAATTTGGTCAACTGGAGACGTATCAGAAATTTTTTTCCGACAGGGAACGTCACATCAGACAGAAGACAGTGTATTACACAACTAAATGCAGCATACTATACTCGTGTAGACATGCAAATGCAGCATAATGTACTCATGTATAGGCTTTGATGAAAGATAATGACAAGGAATAGTAAGCCAAAGAGTTGCAGGAGTCTGGGGCCGGCAGCCCCCAGGAAAAAAATGTGGGAAATTTTTGATTTTTGGCCAAATTTGGTCAATTGGGGGGGACGCATCGGAAAAATTTTCCGGCCGGACCATAAAAACCAAAGGGGGGACCCTTGGAACAAATAGTTAAAAACAAATTAAAAACAGTGCATTTTGAGCATATCCCAGGCCCAGCGGGCACTGTGCATTATTGTGCAAAATTTTAATTTTTGTGTGCAAAATTTTAAAAAAGTGTGCATTTGCACAGGGTTTTGCACAAAAAAAAACCCTGGCTGACATGCGATGTAGGATACTTCTAATCCATGCATGTATGAAGGGGGATGGGCGACCCCCGGCTTTTTTTGGAAAATATTTTGCAAAATTTAGGGTGTTTTTGAATTGAACAAGGGCAGGTACCCAAAATATGGCCAGAGGCCCCCCTCAAAATTTCGACCCAGTTACATGTATGTTCCATCCATATCTGTAGGTGGGAGAAGGGTTCCGACAATTTAAGCAAAAGTGGTGAAAAAAGGCAGTTTCTTAAGAACATTTTACAGAATTTAGGTTAATTTCGCTCGATCAGGGGGGGGGGCGGGTTAGGGGATCTTTTCAAGGGACTATCATTCATACAGGGCGTGGAAGGGGGAAGTTCAGCCCCTTCACTCACAAGGCAACCCCCAGACAGGTGCTTCATCTCCCCCGTATGGCTACCCCCACCCTCCTAGAATTTGCTACATGTACACGTGTAGTGTGTTGGATAGATCATAATAGATTAATTTATTAATAGATAAATATTTTTTCTATATATTTATACATATTGCATTACAAATTGTAAAGCTGATTATTTATTAAAAACGTTTGTTTCTTTTGCAAGCGATTAACCCAGGATTTATTATATTCCAGAGCCAATTCAATCTCGTTGCGCGATCGTGCGATACTCCAAGCTGACTGATGCGCAAGTGTTGGCACGGTTGTTGGAAATCTGTGAAGCGGAGAATGTTTCGTATGCAAATGAGGGTCTGGAAGCCATCATCTTCACCGCAGAAGGCGATATGCGTCAGGTGCGCAGCGCTGTTTTCGTAATTCTGCCTTTTCCATGATTTTGTGACCATACTTAGGCTGTAGAAAATTATGAATTCCTGAAATGGGTGATCGGAAGATATTTTGTGTCTGTTCTTTGACAGTTGCGCATTTTCAGGTTTGCCTTATTTACCATTAGATTAGGCTTCAGGCTTAGGCATACCACCAACAACAAACAACAAAAATTGTCTTCAGAGAAATACGCCGGATTATTGGATTACAGTTAGATTTTTAATATATATAATATATAATTTAATTTTTATATAGTAACTATAGCAAAAAAAACAGAAATGCAATAATACGTCATGAAAACAAAAATGAGCTTAGTCGCAACGCATGAAGGTCAACAATGCATATAATATGTCACAGGTATCTCGTATCAAGCAATTCTAGGAAAGTTCTTTTATAAAAATATCTAAATTATTAGCTGAGACAGTATATTCTGCATAGCCTCGTAGGGTTTCGGGGTTTAGGTATGACTTTAAGATTCGCGAAAAGTCAAGAGGGGGTTGATTATACACCCTTTACGTTTTCATTATGTGAGAGGAAGTTTTGACACAAGTATTCTTATTATTTATGTTATTTTTTAACTTATTTTTGGAGTTTTTTCGGAGTGCTGGTTTGAAGTGTTTATTCAAAGAAGGTGTGATACCATTCCCATCATAACATCTTATCTCAAAAACGTCTGGAGAGGCCTTCCTCTAAGGCTTGAATTTGAAAATTTGAAAAATACAGAAACTTTGAAAATTTCGACGAGGACATACTCCTTACAATCTCAAGAGTAAGACTCCCTCTATATGGTCATTATGTGTCTGTTTTTCTGAAACCGTTTAGTTTTTTCAGGCTATTAATAACTTGCAATCTACAGTTTCGGGATTTGGACATGTGAATGCAGAAAATGTTTTTAAAGTAAGTTCTGTTTAATCTACTGAAACCCGTTAGAATAGAAAGCGCCAACGTGATTCAAGCTTAAACCTTATTAACTTATTTCACATATTTAATGTATTTCACTGAATGCGCGCTATATTTAGCACATCTTTTCATTGATTGGCTAATGGTTTTTGGAACTCAAGTTTAGGCTCAGGCTTAAGTTTAGGCTCAGAAAGCAGTAGCCAACTCATACTTCGCCGGTTATTCGCTCATCGAGCGTTCATAGGAACTAGAAAGACGGAACCGACACTGCTACTTTAATTATGATGTTGAATTTTTTCTGACCGGATTAAGTTAATCTAAAAGTTTAATCCGTTGGGATTAGTTTAGGTCTGTGATGAGCCACACCCCTTGCTGGTGAAGGATATGCTGCAACACTGTTCCAAGTCAGAAATTGACGCGGCGTTCAAGATTCTGAGCTATCTGTGGAAACTGGGCTACTCAGCCGAAGATATCATTGGAGTGACTTTCAAAGTTTGCAAAACTATGGAACTGCCTGAGTATTTACAGCTGGAGTATATCAAGGTGGGTTCTGTGAGGGAGGAGGCAGTTAAGTTTTCTAAATTGACAAATTGTGTTTCTTGGGGAAATCGGAGCCACTGAACACGAAGCTTGGGGGTCTATTTTACTCAAGAAACCTCCTGGACCCCCCATACGGCGCGTAGAGTAGAGTTAAGGGGCAGCCCGTGGTAGTCACTTGACTAATTATTTTCTTATATAACTTGTTATCAGAAATTTTAGTGTTTTATTGAATCAAAGTCTTTAGCGTATCAAGCCTTGAAGCGGTTTTGCTAGGAATTCAGTAGAAATACGAAGCCATTATCAGCGAGTCTTACGCTATTTTTGCATTTTTTTTTAAATTTTCAATTCCGTTTTGAAAGTATTAAATAATTTGTTTTTTCAATTTTTTGTTTCAGGAAATCGCCTTCACCCATATGCGTATCGTGGAAGGGTTGGACACTTTACTGCAGCTCTCAGGATTTCTTGCTAGACTTTGTTCCATATCTCTTCCCCCCTGACTTGAAACACTGACTTTTTTATAATTTTTTTGCTGTTTTTGTGTTCAAATGTAAATATGCTAGGGTCTGAACGATCTCTATGATTACATTGTCTGTAAAAAATGCTTATGCTTTTTTGGACTAAAAGTTCTTTGAAATACGTTGCAGAATGCATGACGACAGTTAGCTCAGTTTTGCTAAACGGAGCCGGCGATATTCGAATAAGGCTGTTCTGTATCACTGAAATAGACAGTCAGACTGGTTTTAGCGTTATACTGGCTTTATGCATTGCACCAAAGGAGTCCAGTTTGGCTAAACGCGTTGTACGGAAAACATGTGATTCTGTCTGTAAAATACCTTAACTACCTACTATCTTTAGAATTTTTCGTTTGGCTACGCTTTTCACTGAATTTTGATTAGAATTTGAATTTCAGTTATGAGCAATGTTTTAAAGAGGATAAACCTTCATAGCTTTTATCTGAATTAATTTCGCTGAAGACGTTGAAGCTGAAAATGTTCCTAAAGTGTTTTCAATCTTTTGGCGAAAAATTTCGTGCCTAACGACATGTATTGTGTGAGAGCTAGACAAGTAAAATCTATATGATTGCTCAAATAATTATGATTGTACGTGCGTGCAATATTGAGTAATATACGTTGTCATTTTCTCACGGACTGTAAAAACAATTTGTTTCACATTATCTAATTTCATACGTTTGTTTAAACAGTATGTTCATTGTTCAATATTGAGTAGTTAATAAAGGTATGGACCAATTTTTTGTGCCGGATTGGCTTTGTTTTGGCATTTTCATTCCGTTTTACATTCGCTGGAATTTATATTTATTAGATACAGTACAGTACGGACCAAAATTTGCTACAGACTCCGGTGTCAAAAGCAGAGTCGGAGTCACTTAATTCCGAAGTCAAAGCATACGTACATATAACTTACTTTGAGTTCGGAATCAAGTGTTTGCGACTCCGCTTTGTCTCCGGAGTCTGAAGCCAGTAATTTTGGTCGGTACTGAATTGTTAGAGGCAAGTAGGAAAAGCAGATGGTAGGCGCCTGTTAATGGCTCAAAATTGAACGGTCTGCTAAGTCGAGAGTTTGAAAACTTTGTAAATTCCAGCAGCTTGTTTCTTTGATTTTTTTAACACACATCAGCGAGTATAGATGGTATATATTAGTTTACTACTAGTAGTCGAGACGTATACTCATCGAAAACAGCGTGGCCGACGGTCGACCACAACTCGTAACGCAGTTTGTGAATATAGCGAAAAAAAGTCAAATAAGGTACCTAGAATAAGTTTATGCCGTATCCCCCATTTTTGGAGGTCACGCACGGTCCGTCCCTGAATCTAATGGTCACTTTTTCAAACTTATTCGCTAATTTTTCACATTTCAAAGTATCTCAAATTTCCTAAATTTAAATTTCCAAATAGCTATCCCAAGGGCTGGCCTCGGTCTCGTAAGTCTCCTTTGGGTGGTCTCGGTTGCCTGGTCTGGGGCTCGGTTGCAATCCCGAGACTTGCCAACCTTGATGTGTCAATTCCTAAAATGGACTTAGATTAAAATTTCTTTGGCCAATAACTCATGACATAGTTTATGAATTTATACGAAATTTGCAATTAGCAATCATTTGTAGCACCTCCCGCTTGTGCACAAAATTTTTTTAAGTCTACCTCAACATTGAGATAAGTTATAAGGCAAACAAATTTTAATGTAATCCCTTTAATTCATTTTAGGAATTGGCCCTAAGTTTGTGGCGTTTTCGGGTACGAATGGTTCGGGTTTGGGTTCGAGGACGTTTCGAAAAAAATCCCAACACTATTTGTGGCGTGATTTTTTTTAAATTTTGTTCTCTAAACGGACATTCGGCTATACCTGTATGATGAATGGAAGGGGGCCAATGAATGAATGATTCGGCCGAAGTTACCCGTAAAATTAATCTCCTAAAATCATATATGTAACTGGGTTAAAATTTTGGGGGAGGGCTTTCAAGAATTTCAAGAACCCTCCCCTTTGATCCACCACAAATACCCTAAATTTTGTAAAATTTAATCAAAAAAGTGCCATTTTTACAAGAATTTTGCCCAAATTTTCGGGACCCTCTCCCCCGGTCTTCGATTTTTTTTTTTTGGGGGGGGGGTTCCCCCCACCCCTTCCTTTAATACATGTATGCCTAAAATACATAAAAAATAACCAGAGATCCAGACGAACCTTTTCTCACACTGTGTTTATTGCTTTCTGTTAAACTCAGGGTTTACAAATTTGTTTGAGCCATTTTAGAGAATGTATAAATTTCATCAAAGTCAACTATTTTTAGATCGAACGCCTAATTTGGTAAAATAAAATGTATTGCTATAATATAGGGTAAACTCGTGCATAGTTGACACTTTTTGACACTTTATTTTTCTTTTCAAAATAGCTCGTTTTTTATGCTGCAACTGCATGTGAAGTTTACATTATTGGATAGAGAATAATTTTCTTGGCTTTCATATGGTTGTAAACTCATGTTCAACAGTTTTGTTTAACTTTTTAACAACAGTAAAATGTAAACTGATTCAAATATATGCAGCTCGGATATAGTTGTCACTAGACTCGGCCTAAGTTGACACTACTGCGCTGTTATCTTCATTGTTCAACTTTGCTGAAAAAATTAGAGATTCTACACCGTAAATAATTAAGATTATGATTTTAGATATTAAAATATTGACTAAACACCAAAAAATGAACTTATGAGCTGTAATGAAACTGCATCTTGAAAAAACGTATCAAAACCTGTTAATACTACTATTTTACAATCAGTAACCATCAACGCTTACTCAATCCTTTCGTGATGGGAATTCAATAATTCATAGAGAAATGCATAACAAACGCTAAAATATGTAGGTCACAAAACGTGTCATCATCGCCAAGAGCAATAGGCAAATGTGTGCTCTTGGTGTAAACCCCAAATTATTTCGTAAACTTATATTATGCTTAAGCGCAGTTACAGAAAACGTCGCAATTTAATGTATTTATGATTTCAAAGTAATTGAAACGAATCTGTGCTCCGAAACTATTATTTATTAGCCACAAATTATTATGAGAGCATTACCACAGCAGGAGCATTACGCGAGCACATGCTCTTGATAGGCCTCAAGTGTCCACATAAGCCGTGTGAAGTGTCCATTATGGCCGAGTAAACTAGAACTCGAGCTAAATTTGAAAAATTGTAAAATGTAAGCGAGAAGTTGTAAGGAAATAGCCAACTTCTGACGGAATCGTCATCTACGATAACAGAGCTATCCATTCATATATAGATTATGCCATAAGCCGTACAATTAACGTCACAACTTGCATCTGAAAATCTTAGTTTTTTGTGAATTTGCTTAGTTTTTTCTGGGTGCGCTCGATTGACAATACTAAATCCTCAAGTTCATAATTTTGCTTACAAGTTATATCCATAAGTTGTATACCGTTTGATAGCCAAGATCATGAACTTTCACGTGATACTAAAATTATCACTGAAAACTTTTGCTGTCTCAAGTTATGCATCCGAAAGCTTAGCAGTGGCAGCTATACCCGAGTGTCAACAATGTACGAGTTTAGGGTCTTCTTTTTCTTTTTCCTTTTTTCTGTTTTTTTTTCTAAGTGAATTTGTACATAAGAGTTTCCGTTCGCTTTTTGTGATCCGGCCTATAAATTTATCGCTCTAACAAGTACGTCTTTCGAGTAGCTAGTTATGGTATCAGACACACTTTTGTAAAGTTGATGCTTAAATACTCAAACTATGTATGAATTCCAAAGCAATCTTCAATAGTTTACTGTTCCAATGGAACAGGTAGACGCGGCGTTTGTTAAAGTATACCTACATACATAGTACATGATCATTAGAACCGGTGTCACGGGCAAAAGTGTCCCCCCTGTCCCTCGGACACTTTGGCTTAGGCAAAAGTGTCCTACTTGGGCAAAGGTGTCCCGCTTACACTTTTGGTGCTAAAATTGACTGACCCAGTCCTATATGTACAACGGAATCGGAAACTAGCAAAATAACTATATTTTCAAAACCTATGCACATTCTAAAAATAGTTTTCAACTTTAAATGCTTTAAACAACTTTTAACAATCTGCGTAATTATTTAACCTTAATAAGGTTTCATACTTCAGTATGGCTATGGCATACGGACAAACGGAATCGCTCACACGAAAACACTTTTGCCTGTTTTGTTCAATTCATACTTTTTCGGCCAAATGAAAATTGGGACATGAGACATACGGCTGTACAAAATTCATTCGTCTGAGCGGCACGTCGGTTTGTCCGTATTTTGTTTTTAAAGAATTTCGGCACAGTTGAACTGAAGTTAACTTTACCGGACATACAGATAGATTGAAACTGAGCCGTTTAGTTAGGATAGCCTGACATACGGTGGAAGGGCAAACGGATATACGGCTGAACGGACTAAAGGCTAAAGTGTTCTGCCAGTCAACTTGTCCAATGTCCGTTCTTCCGATTCAAACTGCACAGAACTAATAAAAACGTAGTGCATTGAAAAAACGAAACTTGTGGCGAAAACTAAGAGCTGGGTGTGAATTGTGACCACTAACCGTTGTGTATATTCAAAATACGATTTTGCATGAGCAGCTAAGCGTAAACTAAGTAGGGACACTAGCCCAAGGTGGGACACTTTTGCCTAGGCAAAAGTGTCCCCCCGGACACTTTAGTCCAGTCAAAACTCTGTGACACCGGTCTGTAAGACTCTGAAACCAATTGTTAATAATTATTTACGTTTGTTCAAGTCAACCTTACTAAACTTTATGCATACCTTTTGCATCAACACAGCAGTTTTACTTCAAATTTTACCAACAAAATATTTTTGTCTTATGTTTTTCTATTGTCATTGTTGTTGTTGACTTGAGCCGTAAGTGCACAAACTGAATGAGTACTCGCCCAGATTAGCAAAATAACTGTAAAAATGACTAGACATGGACGAAGCAAAGGAAACTGATATTCGAAAGCAAAATATCTCTAACATTTAATGTGAATTAGGAAATTGGTTTTGCAAACTGTTACATAAAGTTTGACTAGTAATACAAGATTCCCAAAATGAAAATACAGTCTATATAATTTCTTAATAAAGGAGTTATTTAAGAGTACTGATGTGACACTAAAAACAAACTTCCTTGATGAAGAGAGCCACGTAAGAGAGACTCAAATGTTTTTCAGCTCGTCAGCAGCTAAGTGTAATTGTCTGCAGCGTAAATGTGCCAGACAGTAAAAATCAATAATATTGATTTGTAAAGCAGCAGCGGTGATTTGTACACCCCAGAGTGACGTGCTTGTGTTTGTGTTAACGAACAACAACACTGTTGGGGCAGGACCTGACATTTTTCCATGTTACAGGTTCTGCCTTAACTACTGAAATATTTCTACTAAGAAGGCTGTTGAAAAGATTGCGTCAAAATTATTTCTAAAATTCTGTATATATCGCACAAACTGACTGAGATTTGAGTAGTGCTAGTAAAAAATACATACTACTGTTTAGTTGCTAACTTAATTTTAGAGTTTTCGTGAATTTTGGACAATTTTCAAGTCTTTTTTATATTTTAAGCCAGATATTTGGACAATTTTAACAGTTTTTTAATTGGATAAGCATTTTCTTGGCATGTTTACGCGCCACCGAATACAATCATCGTATATTTATAGCTTTAATTAATCAGTCTCGTGTTAAATTCATTCTTATTCTAGCACATTGTCTAAGGCTTAAACGCCAACGTCAGTATTTAATTTGTTATTCGCGGCAGTAGCATAAAAGTACTCAGAGTTTCTTTTGAAGTTTGTCTAATTCTACAGGCTATGACTGTTTTAGGGGAGATCTGGTCTAAAATAAGAACGGGTTTAACGTGTCGGGAGCATTTTGGCAAGCTTTAGGATTACTTAAGCCCGGTTCATACTTGTCCTTAAGGACATAGGACAGAGACAAGGACAAACTTCAAATGAGTGTTTTGAGAAATCGACACAATCATTTTGTTTAAGTTTTATTTTATCATTTTAAGACACGAACTGGACTTGACCCTAACTTTATTCAGGAAAAAAACTGTTACGATTATTAATTAGGCCACTGGTTTTGGATTCGCTTAGGGACAAAAGGATAAGGGCAAGAATAGCTACAAGTAGGTATGAACTGAGCTTTACGTAAGCCTGTTTCACAATGGGGAAAACGCGTGGGTTGCATTTTGGGCACCCAATGGTGTGCCATATGACGCCCCATGGGGTGCCTAATGGAGCATCATGTGGCATCGTGTGACACCCCATGGGGTAGCATGTGGCACCCTATGGGTTGCCCCGTGCTACAATAATCAATGACGATTTAAGGGCTTAAACTCAGTTATTTGAGTTAATTCTTTCACATTTGGTTAGTCAATCAAGGCTTTTAAGAGTACGTAGCTCATGAATTATATTTAAGTAACCTACACAATTTACAAAATTTAAATAATTTTTATAAATTCTTACACGTAATTTATGCACAAGGTACATATCACATATGTCGAATTTTAATGTAAAACCTTCGTGAATACTTAGTATTTTGACCATTTACGCGCCTAAAATTTCAAATTCCCGCGCGTTCATGCCCCATCGTATTAATACATTTCCCCAGAGGAATTTACGGGGGACCCCACACGGTGCCACATGACGCCCCATGCGGCACCCCATGGAGTGTCATACGACGCCACATGATGCCCCAAGGGTTTATGTTTATTATGTTTATTCACCCGCTGTTTATGTAGTTCTTCAGGTGATTGTAGGTGTAGTCAATTTGGCACGTTTGGAATCGATCATTTTTTTAATACGAATTGAAAACACAATCGTGCAAATCGTGAAAAATCATGTAACAAGCACTTTTGTTGACGAGCTTAATTATTTGTCGCATGAGGACTAGTAGTATTATTTTACCGTTCCGGTAAAATACAGCGCGGCGCACAGTATATTTTTTACCCTTGCTGCATGAAATTTTGACATTTCACTAAGTACAGTCTGTGGCTGCATTTTGAATTCTGATTTGTCACCACAGATGGAGCCTGCGTCACGAGGAGAGCTTTGTGGCATGACTGTCACGCCTAGCCACTTTACCACCGGTTCGTTTCACTCGGATACCTAAGGCATCCTCGTTAAGTAAGAGATTCTGTCAAACAAAACGCCGACAGGTTTCACTAGTGTAGGATAGTGCTATGTCGCTTCTGATGTAACAGTATGTGGGAAAGGGTTAAAACCAGTGAAAAAATGGGCCCAGAGCGACAACATAAACAAGAAAAAAGTTCACGTTTTAAACGGTCGTTTTCAAATCAAAAAGTATTTGCCCGACCCTGTTTCATCATCCGTTGCGTGGGATGACGTCCTTCGACGAGCCTAGCTGGGCCTTATGAGTCATGTATATATGCTTTAGTCACTGATTTTTTTACACGAACTGACCTGCACCACTTGCAGATTAGAAAGTAAAAATTGATAAATCCTAAACCTGACCTGATCCCACCTGAGGTCAACCTAATCCGACGGCAGGCTCCGATAGCTGAATTGCCAGCGGTGAGAGACGTAGCCATGAAGAAGTTTTCCTCCCACCCCGAAATGAGTGCATTGCGCAAGATTTATTTGCTTAATAGGTAAGCTGTTAGTGAGTGTTTAGCTGTTCTATCTCTTTTAGCTTGAACTGAATTCAAGGGGAACTGAAATACCATTTAAGATTTTAAGGCAAACCTATAAGCAGTGCATTTCTATCAGCACGTTCATTTGTTGGCAATTTTTCCTGTTGTGCCACAGCACAACAGGTCTTTAATTTTGATTTTGTCGGATAGCATGGAGTGTGGCAAAGCGTGTGTGTTTGTTTACTGTACAGTTTGGATTAACTGTGCGTGCGTCACAGCATTGCCTAGCATAAAAGATACATAGAAATCAGCGATAGCTTTTGCAGTGCGTGCATGTATCGCGCGTGCGTCAAATTGCTGTGACTTGTGACTATTATCTGGAAATCTTTGCTGACAAAAGGTTGATCTCGCCAAAATATCTGCGTACGCCGTTTGTGCACGCAAATATATACACCGAAAAGTGTCACTGCCTTTTATTACATATGTAGGTAATCCAATTACATAGCCGTAATACATTTCCTTTACAAATGAACATATATACTACATAGGCCAGTCATCGTTCGTATGTGCCTACCTACTGTGATTGGATGTGCAACCAAACTGCGTGATGACAAACTTTGGCTTGCGTATTGTAAATATTGTTGGGAGTATTATGCAACTAGTATATATGTAAATCAGCTGACAACCCACCCTATTAAATAATAAATAATAAAGTCCGTGTTTCTGATGCTCTGTCTGGCTATCAACTGTTTTCTTAAATATAGGTGGATAACAAATAACAATCTATGTACACAAAATCGGATACTTAAGGTGGTAGTTTCGTGTATGCAGCTTTTTTTGATGAGCTGTTGCTCGGTTGTTTTAGAAGATATTTATAAGCGATTTTTTGCATTTCACAGACCAATAATTGCATCGTAAGCACATGTATTTGTTTTGTTAACAATTTTGACAATTTTACTAAAATACGCGTTGAAATATCTCAAATTTTGCGTTTTTTCAAGTTTTTGCGTTATGTTTTATTTTTGAAAAAAAAATGACTTAATGAAGTTGAATTCCAATTTAGTCTAAATTCACTAGTAGGTGTCTTAATACATGCATAGTTTCATTTAGATAAGTTATCACGTTGCTTCAGTACGGTAAGTTTAAGCCTCAAAATATAACTTTTTTGAATTTCGTAAAATTTTATGGCTTGAGAAAACACAAACTGTTATGCCTATCAATAATTGCAAAAAAAAGGAATCTAGACATTTTAGTTTTCTTCATTTTGGTTAAATATTATGAATACAGACTGCACACATAATCAGAAAATTGACACTTTCTAGTAAATGACGTATCTTTTAGTATAATGAACTCTTATGCGTTGCCATGGCAACCATGCCAATAAATTCCATCACCATAGTCTAAGGGAACCTACTGACTTCCAACATGACCGCTATTACATTCAAACGACAATACGGAAGCTACGTAAAACGAATATAAAACATCACGTCATGTCACGTATTTTCGAGCGTTTTTTGTCAACATTGGGGCTGATACACTTCAGAGCTCATAACCCTGGTTATAAAACTGTTCGTAACATGAGTTTTGGCACAACATTGTAACACAAATTTATCTAATTTTATTCCGAGTTTTGAAGATATACGCAGCTTAAATTTTACATGACATCATTTTAAAGTGAAAATCGGAGTTATATTCAGAAAGTGTCAATTTCTTGAAAACAGTTGCAGTTAAATATGCGTTTTAAGGTTCCAAAGTGATCTTAAGTAAAATATCTAGGTTTCTGTTTTTAATTTAGTGAAAAACAATACTGTTTTTGAGAAACTGTTGTCTAAAAATCACTATATTTTGTAAAAATAGTCAAAAAATGTCAAAAACATTACTTTTTTGTTATAACTATAGTGTCACTGAATATGAGGAGCCTATAATTTGCCAATATGTTGGCCTAAAAGTGCCTCATACGTGTGCCAAATTTCATAAAGTTAGCTGTTGGTTCGAGCGAATCGCGACAAGAACTGCATATACGAAACTACCACCTTAAGTCTGAGTTGGAGATAATCTCTCTCCAGTTGAATAGATTGAGTAGAATGTCAGCTAAATCGGAGCTACACCTCAGTTTTTTATAATGCATTATTTAATTTAATAATCTCGTATTCTAGGGTTGGGGGCTGTCGCGACAACCCTTATTTAAGTAACTCTTAAGCACTAACTGCGCCATTGGTGCAGCGGACTTGAACCGATTTAAGGAATTTAAGCCTGAGCTAAATCGATTAGGCTTTTAGTCAATTAATCCGATTTGGTGCAATGCACCGTTGGAAAGGTAATTTTCGCTGCACAACAGGCTTTAGCTGACCTCTGGTCAGTTTACTTAAAACTTTTTGCTTGATACTTACTGAAGGTTTTGCCGCAGATTGGGCTTGTTTTCATAAATAACTGCAAAAGTTCTTGACAAAATGCAAGTGCCAACATGATAGGACACATCGATATTTGAGTATGTGTATGTATATGCAAATCAATTTTCTACCAGCCATGAAATGAACGCGATTGTCAGACTGCTGGCACGCAAATACACAGACACACACACACACGCGCACGCACATGTTTATATCAGCTAAGCCGCTGCGGTGCATTACAAGGAAAGATTGCAGATCAATGCACTGAAACTTAGCATGATTTGCATGCAATTTTCGTGTCAGTGCATTGACTGAACTTAGCATGCACGGCCGCTGAGGCGGCTGCGCAATAAACATCTTTTTAACACCTGTGGCGGCAGGAATTCACGCTGAAATGCAGCTTAGGGTTTGCGTCGTACCATAATTTCAGTGTTTAGAATCCAGAATTTAAAAATGTTACAATTAATCTTATTTTCTAAATACATTGACTTTAAGTCAGGATTAATAATGATGTTACAGAAAAACTGATGCCATAGAAAAACTGCTAAATTTTTATTTTACTAATTGCTGGTTCATTAATTAGAAAATTGAATCTAATACTGTAAATCCATTTTAAGTACGGTTTGTACTTGACTATAAATTATGGTCGGGACCGGCTTAAGTCTGATAACTGCCGACGCCTTCTTAATTTCTTCAATAAAGTCTTAGCTGAGTCTAGCCTCTTTTTCCAAAGGCGTCACAAAGTGGTGATTCACAAACTTAATTCTATTATGTGATATAAATTATTTTCTGTATGTTTTGACATATTTCCGAACGTAAGCCACCTTCAATATTAATTGCCTCTCCTGTAAGTGTCAAGTTTTCTTATTTTTTTAAATAACAACTTAAGTAGACTCATAACGAGATTACTATTCAGTCTTAAATGCTAGACTGTCGACAGTGTCTTGTTTAGACCTTTTATCAGTGTGAGACGCGAGAGCAGTCGTGTACCAGCCAAAAATGGTTGATTTTTCATAACTTATAGGCATTTTTTGGGAACATGTTTTCCTGTTTTTTGTGAACATGTAACAGGATGGCGGGGGGGGTATGTCTGAGCACTTAGCTAACCTTGAATGGTTACACAGTAGGACACCAGGAACCGAGTGCGGGGTACTTTTTGTTTTGTACGCACAGCACGCAAGGCGTACTCGACTGGGGTTTGCTTGGGTCGTGTCGGGTTGAGATTTTCCGACCCGCTGGTTGAGTGGGTCATTGCGGGTCAAAGTTTTTGAGTACATACAAATTCTCGATGTTGACGTTAAAATTTTGCCAATGTGACTATTTTCTCTAGCTAATGCTCTCGAGACGTAATGACTATACTATAATACCGGAGATTTGGGGAGGCTATCACCTTCGCGTACATGTCACGAAAATCTGATAACATAAAATTGACAAAAAAATTTTGTGTTTGAGAGTTTGTAATAGCAGCCTGACAAAAAGTCGGGTTGGAATCTATCTCGGGTTGGGTCGGGTCGAAAAATGTCGACCTAGTCTCGACCCTACCTTCCTGGGTCGCCGACAGTCAATACGGCTCAACAAGGTCCTCATGTCACTAGATTCTGAGGCTTATTTCTGGTGTGTGACCTAGGGGCTTGTTCCTTTACCGGATTAAAGAGTTAATTAGGATTGGACTTAACGGTTTAAAAATTATGCTGAACAAGCACGTTTTGTGGGTAAAGTTAAACTAATTTTAGATAGAGTTTACTGCGACATGCTAACTGTGCTGAGGATATTCTTCGAATATAAAACGCGGCACCAAAATTTTGCAAATCCAACATTTTTCAACAACGTCGACTGTCATTCTTACAAGCCAACAATGTCTGAATAATGCTTGATAACATTAACATCAGAACAACTTAATCAGTGTTGTCAATTCAAGTTTTAACCTGGGCGCTACAGTCGGTGTTGATGGCACACCCAAAGAAGCCACTTTTCTACGTACTAAACCATCATACTGTTCGGTCATAATTAACCACCGACTGAGCATTTATAATAATTTATTCTTGTTTCGAGATTTTACTGTGCAAAAGCGCCTTTATTCTTCCATTTAATTAACATATCTTTCTGAACAAACAATGACCGACTGCCAAACACTGTCCGAGTCTGCTTCAGTCCAGTCGTACACAAACCATTGAAAACATTCGTGCACTGTGAACCAGCAAAAAAACTAACTCGATGCATGTGACTATTCGTTAACCGCAAGTTTTCAAGTCGTTCTGTAAGAGTATCATAGACTTTCAATTTCTAATTCTTTCGATTTGCAAACTCTTTCTTTGGAAACGGGTTAGACTTTCAATTTAAATTTCTTTAATCAGTTAGTCTTTCTGAATGTGGTCACAACACTAAAAAAACACAAAATCCAATACAACAAACTCAGAGTGCGCAGATTGTAATCAATATGCAATCGAACGCGCATCTAATGTAGACTGTGTGCAAAAAAATGGCCAGCATTAAACAAACGAACAAACGCATGCCGCTAGATTACGTACTGTTTTTGACACTCACGCACACACAAACAGTGTGTTTTCGTGACCTGGCAGCACTGTTACAGTGTAACTACGTGCAAACATATAGAGCGTTTGCACTATAGTATATACGCGGCGGCTGAGGCCGCCGCGTAAAAATGCCATTCCAAGACGGACTTTGCTTTTACGCGCTGCTTTTTAATCGGACTAAGCGGTCTGAACTATGCACGTTAATGTTAAGCGTGCATGTTAAATCCGTTTAGTTCAGATGTAATTTTGGAACGGGGTCAGACTAAAATTAAGCAACTGACTTATTTTAACTCGTTTAGTCCGTTTAACCCGGTTTGCCATTCCAAAACCTCGGACTAAAATAAGTCCATTCCGTTTAATCCAGTAAAGGAATTGGCCCCAGGAAGAACGTTAACCATGCTAAATGTATATTATTTTTCTCTAATTCACAATTTTTCAGCGCTGAAGTGTTCTGAATCGAATGTTTTCAGGAAAAGTAAGGTATGATTCAGTCTTAAAACGTCGGCTGGGTTAATCAGATTGGACAGATATTTCCCCCATAGATAGATTGTCACTCACAATGACATATAATTTCATGATCTTGTTATTGTATATTTCTGCTGACAGTTTATCTGTTTAGTAGTTTCGTCTCTAGCTATCATTAATTGATAATGTGACGTTAAGGTTATGCTTGGCTGTGTGTGTTTATCTCAATTTCTCAAACGTAGTATCAGTAAACTAACTGCTATTTCAGTTAACACGTACTTCACATGCCGTATATGGTAATTAAAAGTCCGAAACTATGTTATGTATCATGTGGTCATTTTTGCTTTTAAAACCAATAGTGGTGGTTGAAAATTTACGGGGGGGGTGTTTTGTACACTTTACTATATAATCGTGATGCGTTGATACGCCTATGGATACTAATATCCTTTATATGTAATACTTATGTAGTATATATAAATTGGCCCAATCCTTATACTTGTCCGTAAAAAATAACTTATCTTATAAAACCTGGAATCAGTATAGCAGAAAGTAGTAAGTACTGTATATATAAATTGGCCCAATCCTTATACTTGTCCGTAAAAAATAACTTATCTATCCGGAATCAGTATGATTTGCTCGGTCGATTATTTGCTCGGTCGATTATTTACTCCATGCTTCTGCCCTTATGGATAAAGTACTAATTTTTCAATTTTTTTAATTTTTTCACGTGTTAAGTATAACCATCATTTATGACATATATGTTAAATATGTCAAATGTCAGTTTTTGTTAATTTCTTTTAATCTCACTTAACTTAACGCTTGAATTTGAGATTGCACGTGAATAAATTGTCGTTTAAATACTGAAGAAGGTTTGTCCAAGTTTTGTTCTAGCATTTTACTTCCTTTTTTGACTTGCTTTCATTAGTGAACATTTTTAATGAATTTTAGGCATTTGTTGTCCATTGAAGTCGAATTGTGTCAGCCCTTAGGCTTTTTAATCTTTCAAAACGTTACTTAAAAAGTACACCCTTTAGCTTTTGTTGCTAACGTTCTATGAGAGTTTTTCGAACTATTTTCTGACCAAGTTATTTTGTGGCATGTTGTTGCAATATATATCACTCCTATAACGACAGTAACGAAAGTACAGTACCGACTAAAATTTCTTGCTGCTGACTCCGGAGTCAACGCGGAGTCGGAGTCATTTGAATCCGGAGTCAATAACTTTTTCCGGAATCTAGTTGACTCCGACTCCGGAGTCAGTAGGCCAGCAAGTAATTTCGATCGGTACTGTATTATTGACAAATAAATGCTAATTTCTAAAATTTTGCAAAGTTTAGGCTATTTTGAGTAGGTCAGAAAAGTGTGTAAGGTTCACAATACTTGGCCAGCGCCAGAGTGTATATTCACCCTAAATCGCGGACCCCGCATGTAGCCTATTAATTACTGAGTTGGAAGGTTAATCTAAAGTCTGACAAAAAAGGTAGCGCCGCTTCATTTTTGCTTATTGTTGAAAAATGGTAAGAGATAGCCCAAACAAAATTCTTGATCCCCAAAAAGAGGAGAATTTCGTAGTGACCATCACTAGTCACTCTGATAAATTAGCGCAAACTTTTTTGTCCGACTTTTGTTGATGCAATTCTGTTAGTTAGGCAAAAATTTCTCCGACCGGAAGATGGTATATGTTACACGTGTTTGATGAAGAATTTATTAATAATTTCTGATATCAAATTTTGGAATTTGTCACAAAAATAATAAGCGCTTAGACAAACTTTCGTCAGTTATAAAACATTTGCAAAACGGGGTTTCAGTTCATAAAGCCTGTTTCACATGATGTGGAAAAAAGGGGGAATCCCCACGTGGGGCACCCCACCCGTCTTCCCCATCGTGTGACACAGGCTTAATAGGACTAACGTTTGCAAATATTTTGAAGAATGTGAATTTATTTGCCTTCGTCGGTAAATAAACGCATGCGAAAATAGAATTCACGTAATTCAATTCTGTTTTGATAACTAAATTAAATAATTCTCTGAATATTTCAATTTATGTTCAGGCTTAGCCTACATTACACCCTTATCAGCACACTGCAGTAAGTATTGCAGACAGGTATAACAGCTTAAGATATGACTTTGGTGTTATCAAAGTTTGGCTCCAAACTACAGGTGTGCTTTATATATTTTTTATGTAACTTTTCCTTGACTGCATGCTTATGTAACATATTTTATCATTTTTTTTTATTTATGGTGGTCAAGTACAGCGTAAGGCACAGATTCACCTCTTCTTTGTTTTGAAACCATACCAGGCTACGGATGACACCTCCAAAACAAGGGTATTTCTAACTGCATAAAGCGTCTGTGGTGTATATCGTTTGAAGTTTAAAATAGTTTGGGGCAAAAGTTGGAGCCTCGCTTCCGATTCCGAAGGGTAAACTCAGGAGTACTCCTGTGAAAGTTTTTGTGAAACATTAATTAGTCATTTTTTATATTCTCAGTCACTGTAGCTTTTAATATTCCTACAGAAACGACAGTTTTGCTTTTTTAAAGAAGCATCATTTGGCTTCCTGTTCGACTTAGACTGAGTTTAAGTTAAGTTAAACACCTGTGAAGTCCGATTCCAGACCATTTTAGTCTGCCTAAAATAAAGTAAAAATAAATAAATATTAAAAAAATAAATGAATAGATGCGCCACTTGTTAGTGGCATGACTTGTGCTAATCCTTGCTGTACTCTTGATAGTCAAAATCTATTGCTTTCGTAACGAAATCACATGTTTGGTTTTCTCAAGTGGTGCAACTATTTTTTGTCAGACTTTAGTTTAGCCACTGAACAACCGACCACAAACTGTAAACGGGGCATTCGCCCCTACAAGGTTTCACGTGAATATTTCTTGTCTACACACTTTATTCAGCTTAAGCTTCGAGTGTCGACTTAAGCTGTTCAATAACCACCTACGTCTGCAGCTAATTGACTCAGACAACTCAAGTACCCTTTGTGTTCGAACATTATTTACGGAAAATCTGGTACTAAAGTCTGACAAAAAAAGATGCGCCACGTACTTATTTCAGTGGCATGACTTCTGCGACTACTTGCTGTACTCTTGATAGTCAAAATCTATTCTTTTCGTAATGATATCACATATTACATTTTCTCAAGTGGTGCAACTATTTTGTCAGACTTTAGTAGTTTTCATTTTTCAAGTTTGTGTATTTCTACTTGTGAGACACTGTTACAGACTAATAGTCGTACATAGCTTCACGATTGATTCATACTTTTTGATTTTGTGAAAATAGCGAGTGATTACGACGTTTTTTCATTAACATTAATTTTATATTAATTAAGAATTATGCATGCATATGAACTCATTAATATTATTATTTCTTTAGTAATTAAGTAATATATAAATTTAATTAGGCTAAAGTAACTACCTAGTTATTCTTATGTAAAAATTGTGGTGTAAATCAGATATAAAATCTGACCAAAAGTAGTTGAAACGTAAACACTGAGAGAAGAGAGGTGGCTTGATTTTAGCAACTACTCGCTGTACTCTTGATGCGTTTTTTTCGTAAGGAATTGTGTGTTTTTTGTCTCAGGGTCCAGCATTTTTTTGTCAGACTTTAGTGATGAATCAATGTTCCTCTTTAAATAAAATCGTTTTTTACTTTTGTGTCAGGGTCGGCCTTTTAGGTCAGGCTTCAAGCAAGCTGTCAAATCTGACTCATATATTTTGCTTTAATAGTTTCTTAAAATATATTAGTAAATAAGTCGTTAAATTAGCTAATAGATACAGTAAAGACAGGAATTTTTCTGCTATTACTCGTAGTTTTAGATGTCTACTTTGCAGTTTAGATTACATATTTGCATTGCTAAAATGACGCCAAGATATTTCTCATGGAACTAGTCAGCCCTAAGTAAACAAAGTTCTCAAACAAAGTTCCATTTTTAGTGGGCTAGTCAACCAGCGTAGGTGGGTGGGTATAAATTTTGTCATTTTCGTCATTTGTGTGCTTTTATTTTAGTAGTGTTTTTAGTTATTTTGCAGCTTTTTACTGAATGGACTGTGACATTCAGTGTTTTTATTCAGCAAATTACACAAGGATGACAGTATATATGTTCGAAAATTTAGCACATCGTAAAATACAGACAAAAAGTAAATCTTTTTTCGAAGTTTTTTTACTGTTTTGGTATTTTTATTGTTTGAATTTTTAACACGTATTTTCTATGCTAGCCTGGTTTTTTCCGGCTTGTGCTTTTTTTTTCGTCTTCGGTGTCTTTTTTTTTGGTAGAGCTGCTTTATCCTTGTCTGGCTTACGGCTAAATGTCAAGTTTTAATAGTAGGTATATTCTTACAATTTTCGAAACTTATGCTCATTAATAATAGCAGATTCGGATTGATTTCTGTCCATTCGTTTGTTTTCTCTATCAATCTGTTTTTCAGATATTTTTAGATTATTACATATTTTTATGCCAAATGCAGATTCGGATTTTTCTTATTCGTTTGTTTTCTTATAATCTGCAGATATTTTTGTCGATCGGATTAGGTTTTTAGAAATGAGACACAAATCAAGGCCATTTTTTGTATTGTGGCTTTTAGTTAGTTAAGCCTGAGTTTTGGATTGATAGGTAGCGTTCTAAACCAAAATCATAAAAAAACTGCTGCTTAATTTCACTCTAAATTCATTTCTAAACTGTATATTTACCTCACTAAAATGATTCAACATGCACGCTTCTAATTAATTAATTAATCCACATTCACGGTAGTTATGTCTTTTAGTCCGATTAAAAATCAGCGCACAGTTATAAGTTATAACAAGAGTACATAATGGGAAGAGTATGACACTCTTTCCATCGGCCAGCTTGGCAGCGCGGTAGGTGCGTAGCATATTAAAGGTCAAAAATGATCCCAAATGGTACTATGGCCCAAACGGGTCCTGCAAGGTTTCTTGTGCTACTCTTCCCATTATGTACTTTGGTTACACGTTATAAGTTCGTTTAGTCTGCAGGTTCTTTATCAAAGTCTGACAAAAATAGATGCGCCACTTACTTATTTTAGTGGCATGACTTCTGCGACTAGGTACTTGCTGTACGCTTGATAGTGAAAATGTATTCTTTTCGTAACGAAATAATTTGATTAGATGTTTCGTTTTCTCAATTGGTGCCACCAAGAGTACATAATAGTGTCTCACTTTATTTAGAAGAAGAGTGAGACACATTCTGCCTGTGTTATAGCGCAGGCAGATGCGCTCGTCATTTCCAGGCCACATGTTGCCGTTTTATGCAACATGTTGCTGGCCAATCAGAAGCGAACTCCGCTTCTGAATGGCTAGACGGCTGTGCACGGGCTCCAATCAGCACACTGGCCAGTGGCCGCCATTACAGCCATTTCAGTGTTAAATTTTGCTATGATCTGTCGGGTTGTGGTTTTTTGGCCAGAATTATATTATGTTTACATTTTTATCACCGTTTTCAGGAATTATTGCTGGTATGAGCTGACTATAATGTTAACTGGTAAGTTAAATGTGTTTTTTGACAATTTTCAGGCAATAGCACGTGAGGCCGCCTGCGTGCTGATTGGAGCACGTTCACAAGCGTCTAGCCAATCATAAACGGAGCTCGCTTCGGATTAGCCAGCCACATGTTGCATAAAACGGCAACATGTGGCCTGAAAATGACAAGCGCATCTGCCTGCGCTATAACACAGGCAGAAAGGACAGTGTCTCACTCTTCTTCTAAATAGGGTGAGACACTATTATGTAGGCTACTTTTTTTTGTCAGACTGTAGAGGTGGATTTCACAAAGGTGGTTTTACTAAACCGTTGGTTTTACGTGCGTTTTGCATGATTTGCACGTAATTTCGTTACGAAATATCGTCTGATTCGTTACGAATTTCGTAGATTTTCTCAAACCATTGGTTTAGCTCAGTTGAAATTTTAAACCTGCAGCGCAGCAGGTCTTTGTTCTGCTGAAATTTCAACTGAGCTAAACCAATGGTTTAAGAAAATCTACGAAATTTGTAACGAAGCGTTCGCTATTTTGTAATGAAACTATATGCAAATCATGCAAAACGTACGTAAAACCAATGGTTTAGTAAAACCACCTTCGTGAAATCCACCCTAGTATTTTTAAGCGCGATGCTGTAAAGAAACCTGATTAGTGTGGTAAAAAATATTGCCCTCAGGGTTCAAGTTTAGGTACATTTGGATATAATTTGTATAGTAAGGAAAAATGCCCTTGTCGGGCGGCTCCTTGGGTAGAATAGGTTACTGTCTGTCTAAAGCGGAAAAATACTTAGGCTGAGCTTGTAAAAGCATTGGTACAAGACTTTATTAACGACAATATGCAATTCGTGTGAGCTCGTTAAAGTAGGTGGACTAGGTATACCTGTTAAGAATAGGAATATGATCTTCGTAGGGCAGACACTGTTTTCCGCACCCTATTCGCGCGACCTTCAGCTAAATTATATCATGTGCTCATGTAACATAGCGGCTTTTTTACACTAACTTTTACTTTTACACTTTTTTAGGAACCGTGTCAAAAATATTTCGCATATACGCCAAATTTCAATACGTTTTCAATCGTATAAATTGAATTCGTATATACGATTTTTAAATCGTTTATACGAATTTCTTCAGGTTTAAATTAAGCTCAGCATAGTAATTTAATACTTGTAGCATATTGCACTGCACACTTTACGGATAACAATGTAAACAAAATAAAAAATGACAATACGATTTTAAAATCGTATATACGTTTTCAAAATACGAATTGAAAATCGTATATACGGTTAAACGTATAAATATTTTTGACACGGTTCCTTACACTAACTCAACATTGGCAAATGGCAAAAACGTTAGAGCGGGCACTCATAATAATTTTAGCTGAAATGTCGACTGTTGG